>LPNX010529314.1:743884-802172 GCA_001517045.1 Pseudotsuga menziesii | reverse complement strand
GTTTGTGAAAATAAGATAACTCCCTTCACTCCACTCTCTTGAAAGTTTACTAAGTAGACTGATAACTAAGAAGAAAAATGTTGCTGCTAGAGGTAAGGTATTCATGAACTTTACTTACTACAAACTTTATAATTGCTATCTGCAGATAAAAACATCCTAGTTTTGTATACTGTGCATAACATGTTAAACAGCAATTAGGTACAGTAAAGTAGGATCATTTATGACAACCAAACTTAAACTATGAGCTAGAAATTAAATAGTATAAGTGAATGTTGCTAATGTAGATAAAAATAGCTATCTATCTTTGAATATCTTCTTTATCAAAAGGAGAACAGGGAAAGCTTTACCTGTAGGAAGCTGAATAGTCTGGCTAACATGCTTTATATCTAAATTTCTTTACTGAATGATTTGGTAACAGCATATGATTTTAATACTTTAAAAGATCTGTTAAGCAGCAATCCCAAAACTTTACCTGAGTATCTGTAAGAGAAAGAGAGTTGTTGCGTTAGCTTAGTAGCTAAGTAAGCCCAGTCTAACATAGCATATCCCCTTGCTGTTGCAAACAGAAAACACTCATAAAAACTGACAAGAAACTCAGCTAGTTTTCTAAACAAAAGTAAAGATCATACAGTTGCAAAATTATTAGCATTAACTAATCAATACTTAATGATTGCATTAACGTATATTTATGCTATTTATAAAAGTTTAATTTTTTTTGAAATTTTGGGGTTTTGACACAAATATAAATAGGGAGGCGATCCCCTTCATTTGTACACACTTACTCAAGCAAGTTTGCAAGAGAGAGAAGAATAAGTGCGCCAGGAAGAAGAGAGAAGCAATTGTTTTGGGTTTTACACTGCTCTGGTTGAGTTCTATAATGAGGAAGTTTTGCAGGGTTTTCTCTGTTGTGGTTTCCCCAAGGAAAATCTTTGTGTTCTTTAGGTTATTGTGCTTGTTGTTCTTTCAGTGATCCTACTATTGTAAATTGCTTTAATATATCATCTAAGCAATTAAGAAAACATATCAACAAGAAGACTCCTATAAACAAATGAAAGACTTAGGAAGCCCAAGTAACCAATAATTCAAGAAATTCAAAGGAAGAAAATAGGGGAAGTATATCCAATCTTTCCCCAATAGAGTCACTAGTTCTATTGTAGAGTTTTCTCTCCTGTAGATAGATGAGCACGCTCTTGGAACCTTTCCTTGATCCAAGACAAATTGTAGGATAGACTAATGTGAATTCTTTCACTAGACCCAACTATTCATGCAATAGATCCAACCATTTATTACAAGAAAAATATGAGGATAGAGATGGGAGAAGGATAGACATACCTCAACTTATGTGAGGTCCTTTGATGGAGATCACTTGTAGTTGTTGCAGACCTGATGGACTTGACTTCAGTTCCACTAAGCTAGTATCCTGTACACAAAGAAATATTCAAACCTTTCTCAAAACCTCCTAACATATATAACATGACATGTAAATGAACATAAAACCATAGATATAGGCAATATATAATCAGATCTAATATGGCCTACTCAAGCAAGATCATATCCAACATATACATAACATTAATCATATAGATTTAAAACATAAACATTCATAAGCATTCATAAACATCATGAAATGGAGCAGGAAAAACAACATATGCCTATATATATATATGATAAAAATCAAGAGGCATTGATCATATGATACCTTGAATTGATGATGTAGGTCTCTTCTAAGCCTTTGATCCAGGCCTTCCCTAACTCATAGCAATAAGCATATCACAATGGTTGAGAAAATCTAATTGATTTCGCCAACATAACAATGCATAAGGAGAGTCTTCTCTTTCTCATGAAATGACCTCAATAAATAGGTGAATGGAGAGTGAATGGATGATGTATCTAGACACTTGATGGAAGATAGGCTCGAATTAGGAGTGTGAGTTCCCAAGCTGAGTGATTAGGATCCTTGTCATGCACACAATCCACTCGTAAAATGGCCCAAAAACTAAGGACAGGTCGACCTGTTGAGGCCTGGAAATTCGTAGGCGGCAACAGTAAGGGATTCTCCCCAATCAACGTTCCCAACTAGCCCGTTGACTGTTTGGTATAGGTAATCCGTCTGGTTTTATGGTCCGGCTACCGCAGGTCAAAGTAACAACAAGGGTTTATCGGTTGCGGCCCGGTCCACCTGAATTTGTATTTTTGACTTAAATATGAAATGAAAACGTCTAACTAATTATGCAGGGTGGTGAAGGATGCAAGGAGCATTCACAATGTGATGCGCAGGTTCTTACCTCTCGTCTTAGGCTCACCATGCATCTGAATCACACATGCTAAAATGAGATTAGCTTACTAACTATCTATATGCCTATCTATCTATCTATTGTATCCTATCCCCGGGGAGCTCAATCGTGATTAATATGAATGAGTAATGTGGATGTGCACGCATAATAAAAGCAATTACAGATAGCTGATATTAACATTTACACACATGAACAACGAAGGATATTTCACAACCAGATAACTAGTTGTTTATGACAAGCATACATTACTCATAGTGGAGATTTCGTAAAATAAATCAGAAATCATTAAACAAAGACATAGGCCATAAAGTTAGAACGATCTCACGATTCATGGATACAATGCTGAAAAACAAAGTAGTTCATCTTTCGACTATCCATGGCAACACATTTGAAATCCCACCAATCTTCTTTCAACAGGAAAACTGTAATATTTTATTGCAAAAGGAAGTAGTTCTTCTTACAATAACCTTCCAGTCTTACTGGGGAAAAAATCCCTCTCCTACTCTACGTTTCTTACTTTTATACAAAAGGCAGAAGTTGGTTGGGCTTCCCAAAGTGACCTTTGGGCTTCCCAACCCTTGGTTTTCCCAACGCTTCATTTTTTCCCAAAAACCTTTTACAAAAATTTAATTAATACAAAGCAGATCGGTCCCCTATGAGGAGGGTCCTGCTTGGTTTTCTAAGAATTTTTTCCATGCTGCTGCCTCAGCAGCGAGACCTTCAAACGAGCTAGGCTCTAAAAACTGGATGTTTAGTTCAAACTTATCGCCCTGGTTTCTGATGGCGTCCACCTCGGCTGTGTTTAATCGCACCTAGTCTTCTAAGAGCTGCACACTAACAGCTGTATGACCTATCTCATTTCTTAGAACTTGGTCATTGATGGCTTTGATGTGCTGTACTTTTGCTTCTTCATCCTGCTGTCCTTTCTGCAACATTTCTACAAACGACTCATGATCTGGGAACTCATATAGCCTCTGCTCGGCTTCTACCTGGCATCGGTTGTAGGTAACTAGGGCTCTCCTGAAGAATTCTGTGCAGGTTCCCTTTGTCTTCTTAACCCTTTTCTTGAAATCTTCTGTAGTATTGATAGCGAATTATATCAGATCGTAGTCCCGTTTGAGGGCATGTTTATCCTTGGAGGGTAGTTCTGCTGGGAATTCCTCATTATTCTCCGCCCTTGCTATCCTCGTAGTCAGTATTTCGAGGATGTCTTGAGACCTGTCAACAAAATAAGAAGCGGTGTCCAAGATTTCGTCTAGTCGGCTATCAATCTGGAGGACCTGGCATCTCTCTTCTTCCAGAGCAGTCTGCAGGTGTATCATTTTGGCTTTCTGAGCCAGGATATGCTCTTTAAACGGCTGCAGATCGACTTGCTGCTCCTTAGTTGTCTCCAGTTCAGTAGTCAGAGAAGCCAGCTTATCTTTCATCTCTTTGATGTATTCGGTATTGGACTCATAGATGATATTTTGCTGTGCCTCTAGGTCTTCCACTTCTGCCCTCAACTGTTCCTTCTCATTTCTCAGACTTTGGACTTCTTGTTGTACATTTTCAAGAGCCTCTTGTGCTGTCTCTTTGGCTTGCGCCTCTACCTAGAGGGCATGGATTTCACCATTTGTGGATTCCATTTCCCTTAGCACGTGCTCATACTTCCTTTTAAGTCTATTACCCTCATTTCTTTCTTGCCTCGGTGTGTCTTTTAGCTGAGCTGTGGTCTTCTTTGCCGACTCTAGCTCAATCATTATCTTGTTTACATTATCAACGGATGCATCAATTAGTGCAGCCCCAGCTCTTATTGTGAGCATAGGATCTTCGTCAATCCCTAGCATGACTGCAGTATCTGTGACCATCTTCCCTGATAGATCTATGGCTTCCACCTTCTTCTCCGTCCTCCTCATGATTCTTTTGGTGGCCCTGTCGTAATAGACAGTGCTGAAGTCCAGGAATTCTTCCCCCTTCTTCTGGACGAAGGGAACTAGCTGGAGCATAGGAGTCACTGGAGTGATGCTAGCAGGAACTTGAAGGGTCTGCTCCTCAGGGTTTTCCTCTTCCTGACTCTGCCCTGCTAGTGTTTCATAGGCTGACTGTTGTGTTAACCTTATTTTTTCAGCCTCCTGCTCTCGGAGTTCTTCATCTAGTTTTCTCTGTGCTTCTTCGGCTGCTTGCCTAGCTGCCTCTTCTGTTTCCCTGGCTGCTTCTCTTGCTAGTTCAGTTGCTTCTTGGGCAGCTTTCCTTTTCTCTTCTTCTCCTTTCTGCATCCACTCTGCAGCCTCATTTTCAAGCCTCTGAGCCTCCTTTATCCTTCTGGCTCCTTCTTCAGCTCTGGCTTGTTCAGCTTTGGCCTGTTCTGCCCCTTTCCCACCTTTGGTGGGGTGTTTTGGTTTGAATCTTCTGCTGAGTGCCGCCATGTTCGAGGCATTCTGGAAAACAGATTCATCACTATCAAAATGGTGGGTGTACTCGTAGAACACTTTATGCTTCTTACAGTGCTCACCCACTCTACCATAAGTGTCATTGCGCCGGAAAGGCATTTCCCCAAAATGGAACTTCCCTAGTTCCTCAATAAATTCCACAGCTTGTTTTACATTAGTGAATTTGCAGCTACTGAGCTTGAAGGGTAAAGGGGGATATGCAGTCTTCTTGTGCTGGAACAAGAAATGACCAACCCCGTTAATAAACACTTGTCTAACTGCCTCTTTATGGATTATATAATCTGTTGCATACTTTGGCAGCAGATAAGGTGTCTTTGATCCTCCATACATTCTAAGGTACATACCATTTTCTGTCAAAAAATAATCTCCATGCTCCTCTATCACCTGCATAGCCTCCGCAGACATGCAGTCACATTCCTTCCGGAAGATAAGCGTGTATAGTGGCATAATAGAATGCTCACAGATTTCTTTGTAATAACTGTGGTACTGATGAGCCCCCAACGACTTGTAGGCTGCATATACGGGCATCCTATCCATATCCCAGACACACTTGAGCCCGGGAAAAGGTTGGTGGCATAGTATACAGTCTATCAAAATGGAACTCATATAGAATTCAGATTTGTTTTCGGGCTTCTCCTCCTCCCAAGGCTGCAGCTACACAAGAAGAGAGACTACTTGATACTAGGCTGGCCCAGTTGAAGACTGTCCCTTCTGTAGCCACATGGAATATAAGGGGTATCCACTCAAATTTGAACAGTCTGCCATTGGCTCTACCAAAGATCCGATTTAGCATCAGAGCAATAAATCTATACGGAGCTCTTAAAGTCGTTGTATCATAATCTTCTGTTGTTCTGTGTCTATAAAGATTTCCCGGCAAAAGCATTCTCCTCAAGGTTTCCACCAAATCCATCCTGAGGTTATCCATCCAGGCATTAGATAGAAAGACTTGAGGCTCTGGCATGTGGTAAGCCAATGCCACATATCCGGGGCTGAATGCAGCATAGCCCTGACCTTCGACATTTCCTATAAGCATGGTGTTGTTGTTTGTGTGTGGCAGAATCCATCTCATCACCTCAAAGCATGGGAACAGCTCTGGTCTGGTAGCCACCTTCATGATGGCGGATTTTTTGCGATATTGACATAAATGGGTTCCTCTTCTAGACCCATGTCTGGGACTTCCCTGCGGGAAATCAGCCTGTATATCTCACCCCACTTATACTCAGGCTCAACGCCAGAGACACATAGGGTGTCCTCGTATATGTATTCTGTCTGTGGGATGACTTCGATTGCTGATTGTTTTTCGACCATAGGGGCCTTCTTTTTCTGCCTCTTAGACATTGTAAGTTCTTCCTGCCATGTATAACATTATGACATTAATCAATTTGAATTTGTGAACATTGTGCAGCAGTTTATTCTTTCTCAAGTGTATCATGACTATAATGAAATTCAGACATAAGCCCTTCAGTTTGAAGAATTGAATTGGTATGCAATATTGTGCAAATGTGCTGTTATCTTATGTTAATGTGCAAGTAAGAAAGAACCCAACACATGTATGCACAACCCAGCCATGTCCTGACTATCAAAACTACCAGCACAAAAGACTCGGTCCATTACTGCAATATAATGAGCAATGTCTTTCAACTGCTTAATACTAAAACTGGATTTATTCATCAACTGGCCTAGCATTAAATCTACATTATTTCACAGTGTGCCATTTTTTTCAACGAACAATGATTCACAATGCAAATGCATAAAATTCAAACGCAAGGTGCGACTATATCTATCCAAAATCAGACATGGCTTTAGTAAGGATGAAAAATGGCAATAGGTTATGCTGCTCGCGGAAAATACATTAGTGTTGTTATGCACTGCGGGTATCGACATTAGCTTGTGCACACGGCGCTCTCACCAGAAACCACCCATGCTGCCTCCAAATCATAAACAAAATAGCGGCACAGCCCTAGGGTTGCAGGCAGTCGAAATTGATGAACTGCGCGGCGCGAGCAGAGGTTAGGGCTCGACAATGGGCAACACAAGGGGAACTGACCAGCCGAGTATTCATGATCAAATCACCGGCAAAACCCCATCGAACTTATCGATGGACCTCATTATTGCAAGGATAAAACTAGGTGCAGGCGGCATAACGGCCGCCTGCACCTCACCTTTCTCCACTGTGCTCAGGGCGAAACTAAAACGGCTGAGGCAAATAAAAGTGCGGGCTCTATAAAAGAAGACGCCTCCCCCCCTCTAACCGTAAACGGCTATCCAAACGGAAATCCTCAAAAAGAAGGTGCAAATCGTCGGGCGGGCAAAAAAAAAACGACTATGGCAACCCTAGCCGCGGGTGAAAATTCCGGGTGCAAGCGAAAAAAGGGAGTACGGGGACATAATCCTAGTAAAACCCCAACTACAGCAAAAATCCCCAATCAAAATCTTGAAAAACACTAGGTAAGGTGGTTACGATCCTACCTGGCAGTGATGCGCAGCTGCTGAGGCGACAACGGTTGAGTTTCCCACTGACAGCTGGACGCGGGTACAAGCACGGATCTCCACCAAGTTCGCAGGGTTGACCGCGCGGAGAGGATAATGACAGCTCGGGCGCAAAAACAACAATAAAAAATCCAAAACTACGCCCCCGTATATATAAAAACATCGCACGTGCGAGAGTCCTAAATCGACCGCGAAACCAAACCTACGTCGGGCGGCTAGAACCCCAGACCTTCCGCAACAGCGGACGGTCGCCAGCACCAACTCACCCGCAACGGTTAATAGAATCCATAAACAAAGATCGGGCGTCGGCGGGATCCTAGATCGGAAACCAAAAGCCTGGACTCCTCCGCAACGGCGGACAGGTATAAGCCTCCACTCATCCGCAACGCTGAATATAGCGCTCGACAAATAAAAAGATCGGGCGTCGGTGGGGACCCAAATCGGAAGTCAAGAACCCGGACTCCCCCGAAACGGCGGATATTGATAAGTTGAACTCCGCCCGCAACGGTATCCAGAGGGATCCGATACGCGACCGGAGAAAAGAGAAAAAGAAAAAAACCAAAATGCAACCTGGAGGTCGATAGAAAGTTAAAGCCCGAAACGATCCGTAACAGCGGCCGCCAAAAGTGAAGACATGTCCGCGACGTCGGACGAGGAAGGACTCAACCCCTCCGGTGAAGAATCAAAAACCACCCGAAACGTCAAAGAATCGAAACTCACCCGCAATGGCGGGACAATCAAGAAACCATTCACACGGTGAAGAAATAAAATAAATAAATAAAAACGCCCGCAACGGCGGAAAGACAAATATACTTAACTCCCGATTCAAAACGCTTTTGAAAGTTATGCAAAACAACGATGAGTTCAATCAAGGATGGGATTCTTCCCAGCATTAAAGGGGAAAAAACAGGTCGATTGGTAGCAATTCAAAGTGCTGTCAAACATTCCAACAATCCATAGACCAAAACCGAGAAGAAAAACCAACTAAATCAAAGTAGAGGAGGGTCTTAAAATTTTTAGAATTTTGGGAAATTGTTGCAGGTGCAACACGACCATGCCCCCCCTCCCCCCAAGGCATGCGGGGAGTGATGGTGTCACCCCCCTATAAGCATGCAGGGAGGGATGGTAGATTGACCATACCCCCCCATGTAAAGGCATACCAAGGGAGATGGTGGAAAAATGTGGGGAAAAGAGGCCAGAGAAAGGTACACGTAAGTGTCTCATATAGGAAATGAAGTGGGGTCTCCAATGAGCCTCTAAGGTGGAAAATAAGGGTATAACACAAATTTATCATGCCAAAGTTTTCTCAAGTCATCACTATGAGTAACAAAAACTTAGGGAAAAGGTGATGACCCAAAGTTATTAAATTTGTACAACCTGGTAATATCATCAACAATCTCAGTGGCTAGGACATGCTTAGGATCTTTGAAATCCTTGATTACAACTTGGTGAGGCATAAATGTTATATTCTTACCTTCACTAGCATGATTTATTTGATAGCTTGGCAACAAATTACAATAAGTTATTAGAACACGTAGTACATCATTGAACTAACCATTATCTACATGAACTATTCTAGATCCTACAACATTAAGAGACCTATCATCTCCAACAAATATTTGTTAGGTGCCACATTCATTCATAGTATAAAATATGGATTTATCCTTAGCCATGTGATAAGATGCTCTAGAATTAACAAGTGACTCATTAGAAGAAGAAGAAGAAGAAGAAGATGCATTGAAAAAAACTAGAAGCACAAAGTGCATGTCCCTGAGTGGTAGAGTAAAAAAACAAATAAAGGTTGATGTTGTGCTTCTTCATTATTGCTTTTAAGGTTTCCATCTTATTAAAACATTTAGATTTCGCATGACCATATTCTTCGCAAAAGTTGTTATGGCACTTAGTCTTCTTACGTTAGGATTTGTTTCCTTTGTCATAATTGGAAGGATGAGTTGGTTGAGTGGGTTTGGGACCCTTGTTTTGCTTATAATTTTGAGCATGTTGCTTCTTGGGATTCTTGGGTTTTTTTTGTGTGTGTGTGTTAATCAGGCTTTGATAGATGTATCAACATTGCTAATTATTCCAATATGTATGAACTTATATTGGTCAATAGTCAATAAATCACAAAAGGATTTAACAGTGGGTTATATATAGTTAGTCCCTAAAGATTCTTTCATGCAGTAAAATGTAGATACAAAAACATAATAGGCAAGACCAAGCTTGGAAAGAGTATGAAAAATACATTGCTTATCTTCTGTTGTTATGGTTCATTCTTCAACTAAGAGTCCAAGGGTTTTGTACTTAGATATATAGTATTGAATGCAAGGGAATTAACTTGGATTTAAGACAAGAAACTTATTTTCAAGTTGGCGAGCTCAAATCTCGTTGTGTTTACTAAACACAGTTTCCAACTTTTCCCAAGCAATATCTAGTTTATCAATTTCAGATAGGTGAATTCGTAAATTAGTATAAATTGACATTATGACTAATCCACAAGCCTCATCACATTTATTGGCCCATTTTATTTTTTTGTAACCATTAATAAGTTTAGTTTATTTCTCCAAGGTATTTTGGTAAAGTACCATACTTCGTAGGACATCCTCCAAATGGGATTTCCATGAGAAGTAGTTGGAACTGGTAAACATAATATCACATGGAGCGACCATATTGTAATATGCATGCTGTAAAAACAAAAACTAATGGCATGGATGCAAAGATATTGAAAAATAGTATATTTAAAAAAATGACACTGAAAAGGGACTTCAAATGCCAAAGCTACGCCCTATTGAAAAAATGCATAAATAAGAGCCAAGGAGCCACGTGGTAGGAAGGGTTGATCCATGTAAAGAGCAGAAAATGCAGTAAATAATCCCTTGCCTCCCCCCGACTAACTTTGCATATAAAAGCACTTTACAAATAAGGTGTGATCGACATTTACAATATAGTTACTTTGTAACTTAAAGTTACATGAACTTTTACAAAAAAAGTAACAAAAAGGACTTGAACCCAAGACCTCTTACTTTTCAAAGTGACTTTCAACTAAGTGAACTAAGTTAAAGATTTAGTAGTATTATGGAGGAAAATGGTGTTATTGTTGTTGTTGTTCTAAGAACGTGCCTACCAAAAAAATTTGTTCTTTGTCTTGAAAGACACTTTACACAACTGCTAAAAAACAAAAACGGTTTGAAACTAAAATGTCTCAAATTCAAGGTTAGTCCTTGGTTAGGTTTCCCCTAAATGTAAGTTTTCTCATTGTTTCAGATTTACTGAGTTTACAAAAAATGCACAACAAAGAGCATACACAATAAAGGAAACCCTTTTCATTATATTTTTTATTTGTCAAGTTTGCACATAGTGCACAAAAAAGAGCATAAACAAATTGAAAAGGTAACAACCTAGAAATAAAACAAAAACCAGACATAAATCTAAAAAAATATGAATGCATAAATGTAAATAATATACCTCTGAATCTGGTAAAATGGTTGTATCTTGGGCAAATGAAAACATTTTTTTATAGAAAAAGTGCTTCCAACTAGAAATAATGCTTTGGAAACAATGGAACACCTCTCACGGCCCATAAATGCACAAAAATATCCGAACCAAACATCCTTTCATGGCCTTGACTGTTGGAGACATTTACCACCATGCACACTCATTTTGGTTAATTTGGCCTAGTTAAACCACTATCCTAAGTTTTATTTACTTAATTAACATCAGAGGAGCACTGTATGACATCAACATGAGCACACCCATGCCTACCTTCAGTCAAGGAGGCTAACTAAGCCTTCTCCTACATTCGGGGAGGCTAACTGGAGCAATCCGAGGGTGATCTGAGTGTCATAAATGCCCCATATTGCTAACTGATGGTTACAATCAATTAAACAGAGCAGTGAAGGCACCTTCCTTCATTAAATTGATTATTTAATGATTATTTAATGAACTGGAGTCAACAGGGGCGCCTCCAACCACTTCTGATGGTCAGTTACACTTCAATTAACCTCATCAGGGTTCATTGGAGTCATTGATGCGCTACCACTTGTTGGTTCGCTTGTAGTGACATGTGTCTGAGCTACTTTCAGTTAGAATCATTCATTTATTGCACTTTGACTTTAGTTAGGGCTCATTTGAGTCAATTAGGGTTTTGATCAGTGGTTAACTTGGGTGTTGACTGTGGCTTACATTTAGTTAAGCTAGACTTACTCGTTCAATTCGAATGAACTCCTTGGGAATTCGAATTGTTTTGGAATTCATGCTTCTGGCATTATCATTGTGTTGTATTATTCATTATTCATTGATGATACAGAGCTGCTACTCCAATTGCAGCACCATTTTGCCAATTTTATGCATATTTGTCTGTATTCTTTATGAGACTGTGTTTTATGTTCCTAGACCACTGTGAAAAATTAATATGGTATCATAGCTCACGGCAGGACGAAGCTCAAATCTCTCAAAAACAAGGTTTTTGACAGATCTTGCATGAAAATTGAGCAATAGCTCAAAAATCCAGCACTGCACTAGAAGCCAAGGCTTTCCACTTAATACCCCAAGTAAGGAAATTGTTGATCAAGCTTGCTTGATTGACTATGCTGGGTGTGATGAAAGCCTAAAATGTGCAGGCTGTCTGACCTTATGGTGCCCCTTTTGTTGCGATTTTCAGGTTTTTAACAGGTGAAAGCATTCACTCTAGTAGTTTCAGATGGCTTCTTCCGTATAACTTTTGACTCCGTTCAATTTCCAGTCATGGAAAGGAGACATGGAGATCAGACTACATGCCAGATGACTCTATAGGGTCGCTATGGACACTGAAGAAGAGCATGCTTCTGTGATAGACAAAGCTAGATTCTTGAACAATAAAGATGAAGCATTCAGATTCTTGTGCCTCTTTGTTTCCCGAGATCTTCTTTTCCATCTTTTGGGATTGAAGACTCCAAAGGAAATCTGGGACAAATTGGAAACCCTGTGTGGAAAGCAGGATGATTTGAGAGTATACCAACTTGAGAATGAGTTGATGTCTCTCTAGGCTTCCAATTTCGAGACCTTGAATGACTTTTTCACAAAGTTCAAGCACATTGTCTTACTGTTGAAGCAATGCAAAGTGGAGAAGGAGGATGATCATCTCATCCTTGCCATACTCTCCAAACTTGGAGCTGATTATTCAGTTTTTGTCTCTACATTCTGTGTGGGGAAGCTCACAACCCTTAGATGGAAGATGCCTTCACTCATTGCCTTCATTAAGTCCCTAACAAGTGAACATGATAAGCTTGTCCAGATAGGGGATCATCAGATCCTCCCGTGATCAAGCCCTCCATGTCTCAGGGCCCAAAGATCTGAAGGGTAAAGGAAAGCAGCAGAAGAACCCAAAAACTGAATTCGAAGCTCCTAAGCCTAAAGTTGAAAACTAGCAGCATGGAGAGTCTTTCAGCTCAAAGAAGAATAAAGGAAAAGGGCATCATGGAAAGGAAAAAGTCAAGTGTTCATACTGCGGGAAGGGATTCCACCCTAAACATGCCTGCATGAAGAAGAAACTTGATGAAGCTACCTCTCTCCTTGAGAGAAATCACATCAATCTTCTAAAAAGCTTTCGGAGGAGAGATCAACAAGATCGGGAACCACAGCATGAAAGAGGTCATGCCCTCATGGCAAGCACTTCGAAGTCCAAAGCACTCTTGATAGATTTTGGAGCTGTGAACCGCATGATGGCTAAAAGAGACTCCTTCTCATCTTTGGAGACTAGTAAATCCATCCCCATCCACATGGGAGATGACTCCACCATCATTTCAGAAGGACAAGGTACAGTTGATATTGAGAATGCCTATTTTTCAAATGTTTTGTATGTACCATCTCTGGCATCAAATATCTTGAGTGTTTATCAAATGACACATACGGGAGTGCCCAAGAGAGTATCCTCCAACCAAAATGATGTAGAGATCACGGAACTTGCATCCGAGAAACTTGTTGCAAAAGGCCTTGCAAACCATCATGCAAAACCCTATGAATTTTCCCATTTTGTGGCGGATGCAAATCCCACCACACTGCCAACTCATGGAAATGAAGTTAGTAGACTATGGCATGAGATGTTCAACCATCTCAACTTCAAATACTTGCAGTAATTACAAAAAAAATCCATGGTTTAAGGACTCCTGGTCATCAAGAAAACCACTGGAATTTGCAAGGGCTGTGTTGTTCGAAAGCACCCTGAGCACAAGTTCGATCGGGGGAAGGCAAGCCAAGCTACATGCATCTTGGGACTAATACATTTTGATATCAGTGGTCCCATGCCTATCACGTCCATGAATGGATCAAGGTATGTTCTAAATTTTATTGATGATTTTTCCAGGCACACATGGGTCTTCTTTATCAAAAAGAAGTCTGAAGTCTGTGAAAAGTTCACTGAATTGAAGGCCTTGCTTGAGAATGCATCTGGCCAAAAGATTAAGACCTTGAGATCTAATAATGGTGGGGAGTATGTCAGTAATGATTTGTTGCACATATGCTCCCGAAGTGGTATTTAGGTCTAGCATTCAATTCCCTACACTCCCCAGTAGAATGGTGTAGCAAAGAGGAAGAATCGGTCTCTCAAGGAGATGACCACCTGTATGTTGGAATCAAAGAAGTTGGTTGCAAATTTGTGGGCTAAAGCCATGCATGCTACAAAATACATTCAGAATAGAGTGCCACACTCATCCATGAAATGGAATACCCCTTTCGAAGCATACTTCAGACACAAGCCGGATGTGTCGAACTTGTGGGTGTTTGGGTCCACTGCATGGGCCCAAATTCCACTTGATAAAAGGAGGGCTTTGCAACTGCAAAGCATAGAATGTCTGTTTATTGGGTATTCTGATGAATCAAAAGGTTTCAAGCTACTGGATATCAAAACAAAATAGATCATCATCGAAAGGAGTGTCAAGTTCGATGAGCCTCTTCAGGAAGTGGAACCAGTGAAGGAGAAAACTGATGAATTTCCTTCCTATTCTACTGAATATTTGGATGATTAAATTGGGGGTGATGACCCTGATTTGGATCCTCTGATTTATGATATTAGTGTAGAACAAAAATCAGATGCTGAATCAGAACATGAAGTACAAAATCATCTCTTAACATGGGCCCGACAGACACTCTCCTCCGCAGGAGATAACATTGGAAATTCGGATGATCCAAGGAGAACCCAGTCTGGTTTCCAAATACCAAGTATTGCGCTCTCTTGTCCTGATTATTTGTTGTCTGAATCTTGTTATTTGATGATAAGTTCAGACCCAAAGTCCTACTACCATGCTCAAAAGGATCCGAGAGGGCAAGTTTCCATGGATGAAGAGATGAATTCTCTTCAGAAAAACACTACTTGGGAGCTAGTTTCTCTTCCTTCGGGAAGGAATTTGGTTCAACGCAAGTGGGTGTTTCAGACCAAGGTTGTTGCATATGGAAACACCTACAAATATAAGGCAATTCTGGTGGCAAAAGGTTTCTCCCAGGTCCAAGGTGTGGACTACCATGAGACTTTTGCACTGGTTGCAAAAATGGACTCCATCCACCTAGTTTTGGCAATTTCAGCATCTAAGCACTGGGAAGTGCATCATATGGATGTTAAGTCAGCCTTTCTCCATGGAGATATTCATGAGGAGATATACATGAAGTAGCCTAAGGGCTACATCTCTGATCCATCTTTGGTTTGCAATCTAAGGAAGTCACTATACGGGTTAAAACAGGCCCCAAGAGAGTGGTATTCCAAGATGGATGCCTTCCTTCTCTCGCAAAACTTCCAAAGGTGTAGATCAGATCCAAATGTGTATATACAATAGTATGATGATCATTTTATTATCATTGTTTTATATGTTGATGACTTACTGATCACAGGTAGCACAGTTGCTTCTATTTCAGTCATCAAAACTGCTCTCCACAATGCATTTGAAATGAACGATTTGGGGCTCTTAAAAAACAATTTAGGGCTCGAAATTGAGCAAAATTCTGATGGGATCATGGTCACTCAGTCCAAATACATATCATCCATGTTAGTCAAGTTTAGCATGGTTGAATATAGGCTTGCACCATTCCCTTTCCTTTCAGGGATCAACCTTGAAGAAGGAAAAACCACACCTCCCATGGACTGCACTATTTATCGACAGCTGATTGGTAGCTTGTTGTACTTGACACATTCTCAGCCTAATATCTGTTATGAAATGAATGCTGTATCATGATACATGCAGTAGCCCCATGATCTTCATTGGAAGGCAGCCAAGAGGATCCTCTAGTACATTCAAGGAACCAGGACCTACAACATTCACTATGCTGCAGACTCCGAGCTAGAGCTGGTTGGATACACATATTATGATTGGGAGGGTGATGCTATTGATCGAAAGTCAACTTCCGGATATGTCTTCATGTTTGGTGGTGGCCCCATTTGCTAGTCTAGCAAAAAGCAGGCCGCCATAGCATTGTCTTCAACAGAGGCCGAGTATCGAGGAGCGGTGAATGCTTGCATCCAAGCTGTTTGGTTGCAAGGCATTCTTTCAGAGTTTGATCTTGGTAGTACTTTGTCCACTGTCCTCTTTTGTGACAATCAAAATGCTATTAAGATATCCACATATCTAGTTACCAAATAGAGGATCAAGCATGTAGAGATACACATGCCTATATCAAGGAGCTAGTGCATGACAGGACCATCATTTTGCAATACTACTCGACTGATGAGCATATTGCAGACATATTCACCAAGAGCTTTTCATAAAATAAGTTCACTTACCTCCATTCAATGTTGGGGGTGAATTCATCAGGGTGATCCAACTACTTTCAGTGTTTAGCTTGAGGGTGGGGGTTTCCCACTGGATTTTCCCTCTTTTCCTCACTTAGTTTGTTTTGATCATTGTTTGAGTTTAAGTATTGTATAGGGTGACCTATGGCTTTTGTTGCCATGGCCCTAGAATTCTTATGCACTTTATGTTTTCTACTTCTCCTGAGTATAGCTTAAGGGGGGGTGTTGGAGACATTTACCACCATACACACTCATTTTGGTCAATTTGGCCTAGTTAAACCACTATCCTAAGTTTTATTGACTTAATTGACATCAGAGGAGCACTGTATGACATCAGCATGAGCACACCCATGCCTACCTTTAGTCAAGGAGGCTAACTAAGCCTTCTCCTACATTCGGGGAGGCTCACTGGAGTACTCCGAGGGTGATCTGAGTGTCATAAATGCCCCATATTGCTAACTGATGGTTACAATCAATTAAACAGAGCAGTGAAGGTGCCTTCCTTCATTAAATTGATTATTTAATGAACTGGAGTCAATAGGGGCGCCTCCAACCACTTTTGATGGTCGGTTACACTTCAGTTAACCTCATCGGGGTTCATTAGAGTCATTGATGCACTACCACTTGTTGGTTTGCTTGCAGTGACACGTGTCTGAGCTACCTTCAGTTAGACTTAGTCATTTATTGCACTCCGACTTCAATTAGGGCTCAGTTGAGCCAATTAGGGTTTTGATCAGTGGTTAACTTGAGTGTTGACTATGGCTTACATTCAGTTAAGCTAGACTCACTCATTCAATTTGAATGACCTCCTTGGGAATTCGAATTGTCTTGGCATTCATGCTTACAGCATGATCATTGTATTGTATTATTCATTATTCATTGATTATACAGAGCTGCTACTCCAATTGCAGCACCATTTTGCCAATTTTATGCATATTTGTCTGTATTCTTTGTGAGACTGTGTTTTCTGTTCCTAGACCACTGTGACAAATTAATATTGACAATACCGGTTCAAGATCTAGATCACCAACATAAGCAAAACTCCACAAGAGCTATGGTACCATGTTCAACTATCATAGGATTTTTCCAAAAGATCGAGCACCTAGAGCAATTGCTCACACAAATAGATCATAGATAAACACACCGATTTTTTTATATGGTTTAAATCATCGAAGAGGGAAGCACTCCAGGGCCACAACCAAATAGCCACTTGAGGCAAATATTATTATGCGAAAGAAAAAGAATGTTACGAGTGAGCTTCTCATGATTGATTAACTAGAAAATGACTCTCCATGCTCTTTAAATAGAGATCAGGGACCAATTGGGTGTTAAGCCATATATCAATGACTGTTAAGATCAAGGAGAAGATGTACCATCGGATCACTCTCTGTTAAGAACATATCATGATCGTTATATTACATATATACAAATGCATACTAAAGAATACACTTTACCAAAATACACATTATAACAAATTGATCTTAACTAACTCCTAGGTGTCTAAATATCCCGAAAGGTTTGTCATAAGTATGATTATAGAACAAATCAAAACTTTGCCATCATAATAATGAGCAATCATAAAATTTAGAGTAGTTCATAAAACAAATTATTTAAGCAACTATACGCCAAAAGGCTCTTAACATACAATAGGTAAACACAAATAATGACTAAGTACTTATGAATACACATGTAAAGCTTCCATCATCCAAACCCAAGTATTTTTGCAAGGGACTAAACTTTGTTGAAATTTGGCATGTTAAAAAATATGACATTCTCCTTAAGTTTTACTCTTTGTTTTTTTTTTGGAGGGTGGGGGAGCTTACAAATGTATGAGGAGTCATGGACTCTAAACTTTTTATTGCGAAATTTGTTAAATTTGACCAATTAATACACATGATTAGGATTTTATTCTTTTATTTTATTTTTTTAGTTAGTACCCATGGAGTTTCAAACCATTGACCTTATGCAAAGAGTGCCTTAACAATACACCCATTCACCATCTATTCCATGTCTCATAGGTTAGGATTTCTTTCTTGTTAAAATTTGAAGCCGTGTTGTTGTTTTAATGCCCCATTTCAACCACTAATTTGCAACCCAATGAACTCCCAAAGTTGTTACAATTGAAAGTAGCTAACAAAATCCACATGCTCTACAAAATTTGATTAGCAAATGTACTGGTATTCAAACATACTTTTTCCAATTGGAAGTTAACTTTGGGTTGCAAGTTCCCTAGTTGATGTTATAACATTGTCTCTCATTGAAGTGTCAACATTGTTTGCATTTTTTGGTGTCATGCCTTGTGACCTTTTTTGGCATGTAGTTGTTATCTATGTGATGCCCATACGAATTGCAAGTCTCACTACTACAATGCCATTTCCCTATATTTAGATTTTATTCCACATTAATACTGTTGTTCTAATGATCTCCTCATAGTTGACTTTTGGATATTGCGATCACTTTGATTGATCTAAAATGTTACAGTTATTAGATTACATACCTTTGGGTTGTGATAACATCCTCAGTTTCGATTTCATGTGTTATGGGTCGTTGTTGTATATGATGCCCATAACAATTTCAAGTCCCATTACTGCAATGATATTGTGGAGAATTGTCATCCTTTCATATTTATACCTTATGCAAATTACCACTAATTTAGTTGCTTGTGGGCTTTGCATCCCACAAATCAATCAAGTTATTAATTTAATGGTCATGATTTTATTTCTAATGATATCTACATAAGGGCTAATATGCCTTTTCTTTTAAAGGACTATAGTTCCTCACTTGCCAATGTATTAATGTTGGTAATTTCTCAGCCCTTGTAGAATCCCTTTGCTAACTGTTTAGGGTCTTATGTGTTGTTGGTTATCTTCTAATGCCTTTTATGTTAATGGGCATAGCTATACTATATGTTTGAATATTTTTTCTTTCATATTTCATTGCCATGAATATAAATTTCCAAATAAATTATATGGGGGCAAGCCCTAAGACACTTTAGATACTTCAAGGTGCAAAGCCATTCCAACAATATACTCATTATAAGATAAACATGCCACTTACACGAATAAAATCTAAGAGTGGATGATAACACTCCATCCCACAACCATTTGAGCACCCCCAATTTACTTCTTTCATATTTTATTATAAGATAACTAGTCAATTAAAGTAGTTATCACATTTAAAATAATATTCCTATCAATGTTCAATAAACCCAAAAATAAAATAAATTATTAACATAAAATACAATAATAATCTATTATATAAATAAATTACGAAAATCGAAACATGACGAATAAATAGTTTATTTCACAAATAATCTTCTAAATACTATCTGCATTTCAAAACATTTTAGCTTCTTATTTATGAACTTCTTTGTATGTATATGTCTGTAAATTATGCGACAAAATGGGCATTTGGCACGAAGGTTTCTTCATATGAAGAAACGCGAGTCATTTAATCGCATGCATTGATAAATATAAAATTTCCATGAAATCGAGTCTATGAATGATTTAAATGTGCATGATGTGCAATAAGGGAATCTGAGGGAGTTACGTGTTTCAGCCTTCAGGGAGCGTCCACGATGGTAGTTCTTTCTCAACCGCTGGTGGAGGGACAAGGATAGAGGTAGTGTATAATCGCCCTTATCTCCACAATCTGGACTTCTGTTGCTTTTTAATCTAACCTAACGGGATGCATCACTTTCCAATTAAGAAGCGAAACTTGTCGAGCGGCGGTAGTACGGATAGAATCTTTTGCCCTGGGTATAGTTTTCTATTGACTTTCAAGCTCCATGAGTCTATTGTAACTGTATCTCAAGTGATAATAATGTACACTTTAAAGAACAAAATCAAACAATCCATGCAGGTGTAATTTTAGTTGGGTTAAATGTTTACATGTTTACGGTTTATGGTATTTGTCTGCTCTGAGCGGTAGCTTTCACCCTATTTGCAACATAACAAACAGTTCGAGGTGCTAATTTTCCCATTCTCATTCATTCTTTCTTCAACCGGTAATGAATTCCGGTTCCCCATCAGTAGCAATATGCTTCATTTTGTAGTCGTTGATAGTTATTGTGACTTGGGTAGCATGATCGTATTTATCCACCACTAAATTGATGCCCCCCCTAGGAGCAGTTTTTCCACTGCTGCGTATTATTGGTTGACTTGTTTCCATTCTCACTGCCTTAATGGTTGCCATTGCGTGTAGCTTCACTGACTCATCTTCACGTGCAGCTTCCTTCATCTTCTGCACTGAGGCCTTTTTCCATACGAGGTATGTGTGTGATCAATGTAGCCATCTTCCCTGGGTCTCTCCTCAGAAAACTTGATCAATCCTCGCCACTTGACTAAATCAGGCTCTTGGACTTTTCCTTCTTCCTGGTCTCGTGCTAAATCTGAGTGTTGTGACTTCTTTGCTTTTAGCCTAGTTTGCACTGCATATGTATCAACTTCCACAAAGTTTATTTTGATTATGTTTCAGACAACTCTCTTCATTTGATCGTCCGGTGTAAACCGTTGACACAGTTATGTCTTTCAGGGTTGGGCTTCTGTGTAATCTTCGTTGGCTTCTATGCAATCTTCATTGTAGTGTCCCTAACTTTCACACCAAAAGCTTTGCATCATAGACCTTTTTTTGTCATCTTTTCTCCTAGACTTTTGGTTAGGACTACGCACTCCTTTGTTATTGGTCCCTTTTCTATTTTACCATTATAACATTTTACTTTCCCCATCTCATTTTTACTTTGCTAACTGTTTTGCGCACTTTTGACTTTGGATGCTTTTCACATTTACAATTTGTACACCATATATATTTCCTTTTTTTGGTAAGGGGAAACACATTTTTTGATCCATGGGGAGCTACGAGTCCAACTCCACATTATTGCAGTAAAGAGCCCACTTTAACACAGGGTTTGTCAAATTCTGCCAATTCATATATATCATGACTGCTTTATGGCTGTTGGGGTTTGAACTTGGGTCGTTATTGTTTTGGTGTCTTGTCTCAACCACTAGAGCACAACTCGAGGGAACAAAAATATTTCCTTTTTTCTAGTGCTCCCTTCTTCTAGGGGTACCAAGAGACAAACGGATTGGAGGTATTGCTTATGACCCTAGATCAGCTAGGACACAGAGGACCACCTCCACTTTCACTAGACACCAATGGCTTGATAGTCTTGGACCTATATCAGCAGTCGACGATTTTATCCAGGTCACAATAGTAGGCTCCCCACTCCAAGCAGTTGGACATTACTCATAATACCTCCTCTAGCTCCTCTTCCATTTCTTCCTCCAGACACAGTACTATTCCGAGAGACCTTCATTTGGCATCGAATGTTAAGAGAGATGCTTCTAGAACCATGACAGATTTACCACTTTTGTATCACAAATTCCAGATCCATTCTCTTTGTACATTTCTCTCTTGGGTTGGCTCTTCATCTTTGGAGCTAGCTCTTTTTGGTTTTTAGGTTAGATTTACACTTCTCGCTTTTTATAGGAGCTGCCTTAGTGCTTCCACTTTGTGTTGACTTCATGGGACCACACAGTCCTATTGACCTAGTCTTGTGGTCATTTATTGGACATCAATAAAATTATCTTACCTTATCTTCCTTTCTTTTTCCTTGCGTTTTCCCTCATTAATTTCGCAACATCATTTCTCTAAATGTGTCAATTCCCAAAGGTTCTTCATAACTCATTGACAATCTCTCAAATCATGTTTTTTGGATCGTAGAGGCTATTTAGATGATAGAGCCTCATTGATATTGTATTTTGTTTTAGACTCTGAGATATGTGCTATGAGATTTTAGTTTTTTGCTATGTACCGTCATCTATGTAGTGCACTTGGTGCTATTTTGTGACCCATACATGGTTTATGGTATATATATATATGTGTGTGTGTGTGTGTGTGAGTAGACTTTGCATATTATGTCTCTAATCGTCTAATGGTTTGAAATCATAGATTGGAATGTTAAATATAATTTCTGTCATTGAAATTGTAATTTTTTTTGTATTTTTTAATACCGGGTTCATTGATATCAAACCACTCCGGTTCATTACTGGTTTTGGTTCCAGTCCGAGCTGACCCTTGACCGGTTCGACTCCCGGTTCCGAGTTTTAAAACATTGATCTATACATTACAAAGACAATCAGCCCAAACAAAGACGTGTGCATGAAACTACCACTAATGTACCTAAACCACACCAAGCACAAGTCCTATTTGATAGCAACCAGAGAAAAACCATATGATCACCTATTCATAACAAAGTTTGACATAATTCAGTCCATCAATGAAACTCATGAAATACATAGATATACCTCTGTAATATACCTGATCTGAGTTGCAGCTGCAAAGTATCCACTTGTCCTAACTCTGGAGGGCAAAGGAAGATGAGATCCAAAATGCATAGCAAGGGATAGCATGAAGAGGGCTAAAAAATGACAAAGGTAGCCTCTGGTGCTCTGCCACTGTATCTGATCCAGTTGCTAAATGATGAGATAATTCTCAAATCCATTGATAATATCTGATGGGACTCTGCATCCATTGTATGGACTGGCTCAAAACTGTGATTCGCTCTGACAAAATGAGAGAGTAAGTCCCCCATACAAAATGTGTAATAACACCACCTTAACGTTTCATCCATGCGAGGGCTTTTTCCTTTATCTTTGGCGATGAACTGAGACAAGACAACATTGATTACAAACTGAATATATGCAATTAGCTTCATGAAAGTTGGGCTGGAAATATACATCAAATCATGAGCAGGTGGAGCATCATCAAAAACCTAAAAGCCTTGCCAAGGAGGGAAATCTTTTTCACAAGCCCCTTCTATCCAATATTGAATATGGCTTTAAAATACATCCTCATCATGAAGCTGATCACAATCTATCCCTGAAGATGGCAAACCTTGCTATCCTGAACCTGCAAACCAGTCTCCTCCTTGTTGTTCCAAACCTGTAGCATTCTCTTGAAGGAATTGGTTTAAACTTATTGCCCAAATCCACCCTAGGAGAGGGAAAAACAGGTTGCTCTAGATCTGCATTAAAAACCCCTACATGCTGCTTCAAGTCTGCAATACCATGTTCAAATGGATGTAAATTCAAGAGCTTCCTCTTGGACATATTCTTCTTGATCAACTCATTAGCTTCATCAAGGGTTTCCTCCAAGGTTTGATCTTCAACATGATCTCTTTTAAGAGGATGGTCTTCTCCAAGAGGAAGGGCACCAAGATCTTCAACAACACTAGGATCCCATCTTTCACAGAAGACCTTGAGAAAATCTGAGTGAAGATATTCCTTTATTAAGAAGCCCAAAATACCAATCTCTTCAATCAATATCTATCATATTAAGGGACACCTTGAACATTTTCATCTTGAATTTTTTATGGACCACATTTAATTTTCAAAGAGCACTCCATAAATATTGCAATCTGTAACTCAATCGAATCATGTCCATGGAATTTTGGAATGCATTCATGGTGGAGTACCTACAAGGTTCTTGACAGCTCCGTTTGTCAAAATACGCTGGAAAAAGGAAGTGATCAGCCTAATGGAATTGGGGTTGGATAGTCCCATAGTTCTGCTATTTAAGAGTAATTGGCTGATGGAGATAGAGAACCAAACACTTTTGGTCCAGATAATAGGAAAATGCAGCAAGGGACCCTCCTAAATCTCTGTAAAAATAGTGAAATCTCCACCGGATCTCATAGTATATGGGTCATCGGAAAATGAAGAGCTCTTCTAGTTCTATCTCAGCCACCTGGAGAGGCCAAAGCTGGCATATCCTGTTCATCTGTAGGATGTGGCGGTGAAGAATGTGTTTATTTTGCGGTTCTCACAGTTTCCATGTTAATCATTTTTACTAAACATTTGTTCTTGGCTTTAATTTCAATTCAAGATATTATCTGTATTTAAAAAATTTGAAATTGACATGATTAAAAGATATTACTCGACATTGTATTGCAGTGGGAAATACCATATAATCAGGAGAAAGATCATTACTCTCATAGAGGAAGTGTTTTTAATTTCAATTCAAGATATTATCTGTAGTTCAAAAGATTGAAATTGACATGATTAAAAGATAGTACTCGACATTGTGTTACAGTGGGGAACACCATATAATAAGGAGAAAGATCATTACTCTCATAGAGAGGAAGGAATAGAATCAGAAATGATGTGTATGGTGGTAATATAATCCTTTTTCATGTTCTAGTGTCTACTACTTTCGTGTAGGATATTTGTTCAACAGAATGACTTTAATTTGATTCTGATAATTAGTCTGGGACCTTGATTAAAGGACTCTTTCTTATGCAGGAGAACAAACACCCAACCACAAAGGATAAGCAAATGCATGTTTCCTTGAGGTGGTAGTTCAAAAGATTGAAATTGACATGATTAAAAGATAGTACTCGACATTGTGTTACAGTGGGGAACACCATATAATCAGGAGAAAGATCATTACTCTATGGAGAGGAAGGAATAGTTTCAGAAATGATGTGTACGGTGGTAATATAAGCCTTTTTCATATTCTAGTGTCTACTACTTTCATGTAGGATATTTGTTCAACAGAATGACTTTAATTTGATTCTGATAATTAGTCTGGGACCTTGATGAAAGGACTCTTTCTTATGCAGGAGAACAAACACCCACCACAAAGGATAAGCAAATCCATGTTTCCTTGAGGTGGTGTCCTTCCTTAAGGTGTATGGTGGTAATATAAGCTTTTTTCATATTCTAGTGTCTACTACTTTCATGTAGGATATTTGTTCAACCTAATGACTTTAATTTGATTCTGATAATTAGTCTGGGACCTTGATAAAAGGACTCTTTCTTATGCAGGAAAACAAATACCCACCACAAAGGATAAGCAAATGCATGTTTCCTTAAGGTGGTATCCTTCCTTAAGGTAACAGACACCAACAAATTCTGTCATATTTTGTTTTAGTTGGATATTGGAGCTCATATGGTGTGAAGGTCAATGTTAAGTATTAAGTCATGGGGGTGCCTCTATTACTCTTCTATTATTTCTGAATTTTCTAGTTTTATATGCATGTTGACAAGGGAAAAAGGACAGCATCAACCAACTATTTCTGGATAATAAATGGATCATCCACCATCTCTTTTATGTCTTTGTCATAAGGCATTTACTTCATTGATTATTCATGGTAAGTTGACTTTTCTTCTTCTTTTCCATTTAGTTTTTCTGATAATTTTTTGGATGTTTTATATTATGAAATGAGTGACATAAAAATGATTTAATATATTATTTTCAATGATTCCTGATTGATGATATAGATGTTCATCAATGGAAATATTTGGATCAACTTCCATTGGATCTATTTGCTGATATGTTGCTGAGTGTACCCCCAATTGTTTTGCAAGTATTGCAAGAAGAATTGCTAAGTTCCAGGTTAGTATTATCAATCTAAACTTTAAAGTTAATATTCTTTAATTTATTGTTGCTTTCACTCTGATTATTCTCTATTTTTCTTCATTTTTCCTGTTATAATAATCCCCTTCTATGGTGGAGTAATATATTTTGGAGAAAAAAAATGAAATGAAATTTATATTGATATCCACTGAAGCCCAATACAAAATGGGGTGGGGGGGGCGGTCCAAGATATCCCACCTATGGTGAATGTGATAAAATAGCAGAAGTGAAATAAAAAACTAGTTAATGAACAACCCTAAATGAAACAAAACCCGGGCCTACAAGAAGGCTTTCCTGGTGGGAAAAGCTTAGCAAGTGAGGAGAGAGCCAGTGGAGGAACATCCACGTAAGCCTGTAACCAACAGATGAGTGAGCAGGTCCTGCTTGTTGCCTGAATCAATAATGTGGATGTCTGTACCCAATTCCTGCTGGATAATGTCATCAGGAAAGTGGTTCATACTGATAGAGCCTCGTGGGTAATCCTCAGTTGCACCGACCTGCTGGATACTCCCCCCTGGATGGAGGTAGAAGGGAGATCTCTTCTAACTTGCAAGGTTTGATGAATCTCCACTGTAGTGAACGTTAAGCAATGAAAAGGGGGATTCGTCTGTTGTGAAGATGGATGTCATGGATCAAGAATACTATTCAAAAATTCCAAGCACTTGCGATATAAAACAAAGATGAGGGAACAAAACAACTGTGGATGGGACTTCTCTCAAATTATCATAGGGTAAGAGATGTCTGTAAATATTTTTTTGCAATTAATATGCACATTTCCAATGCACTAAGACTCAGGCAGCCAGATTGAAAGTGGATGATATGAATCAAGAATACTCTTCAAAACATCCAATTGCTTTCCAGATAGAACAAATCTGAGGGGGGCAAAGGAACTGGGGGGGGGGAAATCTCAAATAATCCATGGGGGTAGAGTTGTCTGTAAATCTTTTTTGGCAGTTAATAAATTATGAATATCTCCAGTGCGCTAAGACTCGGGCAGCCAGATTAAACATGAATGTATGGATCAAGAATACTCATCAAAACATCCAAGTGCTTTTGAGATAGAACAAACGCGAGGGAATAAAACATCTCAAATTATCCATGATGTCAGAGTGGACGGTGAACTTTTTTTGCAGTTAATAATAAATATGAACATTTCCAGTGCACTAAGACTCAAGCAGCTAGATTGTACAAACAACTCCAAGACATTGTAAGTATTTCTATGGCCTGGCCAGTGGCAGGATAAGATGGACCTCAGAAAGGAATAAAGCTAAACGGTCAAATGGCTTTTTAAAAGATTATTGCAAAAGAGGACTAAGACCTGTCTACATGATTATTATTGTTGTTCCCTGTTATCTAGGGCCCATTAAGATACTACAATGTGAATTTGGTGGTGTTTGTAGTTATCTTTTAGCTAGATAAATGTAAGTTTCCAGCACCAATTATTACCAGCTCTATTTGACATCATCAGCTAGTAAAAACAAAACAAAAGCCAAGGACAGATCTTTTGATTACACATGACGTTTACAGTGTACACACCATTCTAGTGATCAACAAACTTGTGGAGGTTCTTTTGATGAAACCACTCATGGGTAGAATGATGTGATATGCTGTCTTATTTTCCCTGTTACCCCCCATTCTGTATGGGTGTCCATATGTAATTTTGATCTCACTCTGCAGGGGTGACATTTGTCATGATCCTAGGCACGCTGGTTCAAGAGAAGGGCCTTAATGAAGCAGATCTAAGGCTCTAAGCCCAACCCAGCCATCTAACAGTGACAAAAGAGGTATTTTCTCAGAACTGGGAAGTTTGGAGAAGGTTCTGGACACTTTCAAACTTCTAACCAACAGTAAAGGGGTTATGAGCAGCCTCATTCATAATTCTGGACACATATCAGCATGCAAGCAGTGGTCTTTTTAAGTTCTGGGAGTAACTTCAGCTCTAAATCAACAATTTTGGGCATGTTGCAACCCTAGGGGGTGATGAGCAGCAGCAAAGAGCAAGCTTTGCTAAATTCTGGGTTAAATTTGAGAGTTGGGATGGCATGTATTCCCAATTCTGGGCATGACCTAGCCTACTTGCAGCATTAAAGCAGCAGTAAAGAAGAGTATGAGGCAATTCTGGGCAGTCTGGAGGCATTCTGAGCAAGATATGAAGCTATTTTCTCACAAAAAGAATAAAAGCTTGCAGTCACCTTGTAGTCAGGCCTGGCAATAAGGGCAGTTTCCTGTAGCATTCTCCAGAAAAAATGGATGAAGATTACCCTTTTTGCATTCATCAAGAATGACTGATGTAAAGTCTTGCCAAACTCATGTTAATTCAGCCATTCTTTCCATTATACTCTCAAGATGGTGGGTGGAAGTTTTTTTGTTTTGAAACAATATACTCTGTAAAATCTGCAAAAGACAATAAAATTAGCATGCTTGTCATTCAGTGTGGTCTGCTAGCAATTGATACTACAGCTTATTAAGCTCTATGATGACGAAATTCAGTTGTTATGGCTGGGTGTGGAATCCTATGGATGAGGATCTCACTAGGGTAAATAACGTGTAACAGTAGTGCCCTATTGTAGCCTTACTTTACACCGGCAACCAGCATGCATAAGGAATGTGTGGCATATGGCACACTGTTTAAGGATAGTACAGCTTCTACATAAACACTATACCCTCAAGTTGCCCTATTTTTCCCTATTGTGTGGAGCATTCCACTTCATGGAGGATACCTTGTTGAGGGCTGAATGAAATCTGCTGCATGTATAGGTCTATGCTCAGGCAGTAATGCTAACAAATCTAAGATATCCACCCCTGATACTGATCTTCAACAAAACCGTGATGCTGACCTTGTAGCAGATTCATAATACAGCAGTGCTATTTCAGACTTGAAAGAAAAATATTTATAGCATGGTATTGCAGGATGAAAAAATGCCAAGCAATCTGGAGTTGCTGGAGGAGCGCTCAGCTTATTTTGGGTTAAGAATCCAGATATATGTTCTATGTTCTTGTTGAAGGCTGGTTAACACATGTCTATCGGGAGTGTCCATGTTAGAGCTCTCTTACACATACTTTATGGTTATGTTGGAGTTTTAGGGGAAGCTAACCCGTTTCATCTTCGTGGGACATAGTTACCCAGTCAAAGGGGGCTCCTTCGTCCATAGTGTTACATATGTTCATGAAGGAATATTATATGTGGTCAGATTTGGACTCGGCAAAGACTTGGCTACTTGAATAAGACTCGGCCGACTCGGTGACTCGAATAAGACTTGGCAAATAGAAAAAAAAAAACTTGAATATAGTAAATTTTGTGCACAAAAAAATATACTAATGACATATCTAATCGATATAAGTTATAAAACCACATTCTATACAAAAATTCATTGTATTATTTCATAAAAATGATAATAGAACATTTGACACTCCATATTTATATGCAAAATAGTAAACCAAAAGATGATCCCTTGAACAAATTCACAAATAGTACCAAGTTCAACTACAACTCAAAACATAAGTAGAAAATCAAAATCTCAAGTCTCATGCATGACTACGAGAAGAAGAATGCCTAGAATAGGGCCTAGAGGAGCTAGGTCCCAATATCGCTAGACTGAAGCAGCAATTATGATGTAGGTGTATTGGGTGTTTCCATTTCAGAAAATGGAAACACTATAGCGATCCTTAGTGTCCTCATCAAGCCAACTCAAATCATCAGGAGGATATTTGTTCACCCTTGTAGAAGCTTGTTGTGGTTGTGGACATTCTTTGGGGGGTTTGTTGACTATTTTTGGATGTTGCTTGTGAAGAAGTCCTCTTGAAGGGGCCTTTGGAGGTCATGTGGTGTTGTCATGACCGTAGGAGTAGTGCCTCAATTTATCCGTTTTCAACTCCAAGGAACGTGCGGCACCGACATGCCTCGTTTGCAAGGGCTTGGCCTACTTATGACTATTACACCCGGACTATGCCTCTTCACCCAAAGTCTGCCCATAACTATGCCTTGAACTTCGGACTGTTGAAAAGTTAACTCTGGAGGTCCTCCCATGTTTTTGGTGTGGGTGTGATGAGAGGACCAAAAACTTTTGTCCTTTATGTATTTATGTAACAAAGTGATGTTTATGTAAATAAAGTGAATGTGTTTTTATACTATAGAAAATTGGGTCACACTTAAATGATGTATTTAATAATTAAAGTTTTTAATTATTAAAAAGTGAGTTATGATGTAGACCCTTGATTTTGTAAATGAATTTCAACCCTAGATTAGGTAGTTGATGAAGTTGGTTACAAAAGACAAGTATAAAACAAAGAGAGAGGACAATTGAAGATCACTCACCATTAAGAGAGGAAGAGAGGAAGATTGAAGACCAATAAGAGGTCCCTAGCAAATAAATGGCACATTTCCTAAGAGAAGGAGCAGCATGCTTTCCAAGACAGCCATTAAGAGATTTGTACAACATTTTGTCAGAACCGCACAACAACACGTGTGGGCAAAGTTTCCAAGGCAGCCGCTGGTGCATTTATTGCAGACTGACAAAACCGTACAGCAGAGTCTTTTCTGGCACGTGTGGGCACAAATTTCGAATAGGAAAAGTGTGCAGGCCGTACAGTCCATACAACACGTGTGGGAAGCCGTACAACAGGCCATATAGTACTTTTCTTGCACAAATTTCGAAGTAGTGTTTGTTTCTATTTTGTTTTGTGAAATTTTGTCAGTAAGGGTTTAAAAGGAAACTGAAATTTATTGTAAGAAGTTTATGAGTTTTTACTCTTCTTAAAGAAAAAATTTCTTCTAGGGTTTTCCTCAAGTAGTGGGGTTTTGCTTGGTCATTGAACAAAAATCATTGTGTTCATATGCTTAAAGATTGTTTCAGTATTTGATAGAATTTTTTGAACCACATTTCAAAAGTGTGGTTTTACTTTCCAAGAATTTAAGTTAAAACACTAGTTTCTGTAAATGTTTGACAGAATGTGTAAATGAGTAAATTCATTTTCTTAAGTCAAATTTTCTTCATGGTATCAGAGCTCATGGTATTCGATCTTAGTTTAATAGAGTCATACTGAAAAAGAAATTTAGCAGGTGTTCTTTGAAGTTTCATAAGAGTGTTAGATTTGTCTTCAGTTAATTTTTTGGTTGCAAGTTATTTTCCATGATGAACATTAGGTGTTAGGATCAGTTGGATGGAGTATCCAACTACATTCCATGGAAAGTTAGAATTACTGTTGTATTGAAAGAACTTAGGGTTTGGAGTTTTATTAACAGTGTCATAACCAAGCCAACAGATAAAGATGAGCTTATGGAGTTTGAAGCTCTTGAAGCCAGAGCCCAGAGAATTATCTTGGATGGGGTTAAAGACCATCTCATACCACACTTAGCAGAAAAGAAAATTGCTAAAGAGATGTGGGACACGTTGACCAAGTTGTTCGAAGCAAAGAACGAAATTTGGAAGATGGCCCTAAAAGACAAGCTACACTGCATTAAAATGAAAATGATTAGCCTCCTACTTGACTCGTGTCACACAGGTTAAGGACGAGTTGGCAGCAGTAGGAGAAACCATTCCTGATTCAGAATTGGTGAGGATAGCCCTAAAGGGCTTCACCAAGAAGTGGGAGGTTTTTGTGAAGTGCATTGTGGGTAGAGAAACACTTTCAAGTTGGTCCAAATTGTGGGATGATTTTACCCAAAAGGAAATCCGAGATGGGTCACAGGTTGTCCAAACTAGTGATGATGCTGAGGAGGATGAGGCACTTGCAGCCAAATCCAAGAACAAGGAGAAAGATCTAAGTCAGATCAAATGTTATCATTGTGGCCAGTTAGGACACTATGCCATGAAATGTCCTGAGAAGAAGAAAGGTAAGTCAGAGAAAGATTCAACAACTACAACAATGGAAGAGTTTGTAGGTGATTTTTCTTTAGCATATTTTGACTCTAGTGTAGGAAGCTTAGGTTTTGAGCATGTCTGGATAGTTGACAGCGGGTCAACCAGACATATGGCTGGAGTGTATGACTCATTCCAGATTGTCACAGAGTTAGGACCGGGACATTTCATTCAGACAGATATTGACAATCCATAGATAGTTGTTCGAGAGGTTGGAACAATCAGGTTCCAACTAAACCTTGCAGAGGTCTTGAAAATACATGGAGTCCTCTATGTACCTGGGATGAGTGTTAGCAAACTCTCAGTGTCATCTCTTGAAGATGATGGTTATGAGATATTGATCAGAGACAGTCATGTCTTCATTTATCGGAGAGGTGATCTTGTTAGGACCACTATCTTACTTGGTGATTGCAGGGACATATTATACATCTCGAGAGGACATGTTGTACGTCCATGGTCAGGGGGATGCTTGTCAGAGTCAGATGATGAGGATACAGTTGATCAGCATGTTGTGTACATTTCTTTTGATGAGGAGAGTGATTTTGGTAGAAGACTCAGCCAGGCAGGTGATGGTGTTGAGCAGGTTGATGAGGTTCGGGTTGAATCTCAGGAGTCGGGGTTTTTCAGTGGTGGGCACTTTTCTCCGAGAGACGTTCCAAAGCAAGAGGGAGTTGCATCAGGAGTCGGAGGCAGAGATTTGGATGGTGTTAGTAGGACCTCCCTCGTTAGGAGGGAGTGTTGAAAAGTTAACTCTGGAGGTCCTCCCATGTTTTTGTTGTGGGTGTGATGAGAGGACCAAAAACTTTTGTCCTTTATGTATTTATGTAACAAAGTGACGTTTATGTAAATAAAGTGAATGTGTTTTTATACTTAGAAAAGTGGGTCACACTTAAATGATGTATTTAATAATTAAAGTTTTTAATTATTAAAAAGTGAGTTATGATGTAGATCCTTGATTTTGTAAATGAATCTCAACCTTAGATTAGGTAGTTGATGAAGTTGGTTACAAAAGACAAGTATAAAACAAAGAGAAAGGACAAATGAAGATCACTCACCATCAAGAGAGGAAGAGAGGAAGATTGAAGACCAAGAAGAGGTCCATAGCAAAGAAAGGGCAATTTTTTCAAGAGAAGGAGCAACATGCTTCCCAAGACAACAATTAAGAGATCTGTACAACATTTTGTCAGAACCATACAACATGTGTGGGCATGGTTTCCAAGGCAACCGTTGGTGCATTTATTGCAGACTGACAGAACCGTACAACAGAGTCTTTTCTGGAAGGCGTGGGCACAGATTTTGAGGAGGAAAAGTGTGTAGGCCGTACAGTCCGTACAACACGTGTGGGCAACCGTACAACAAGTCGTACAGTACTTTTCTGGCATAGATTTCGAGGTAGTGTTTGTTGTTGTTCTGTTTTGTGAAATTCTGTCAGTAAAGGTTTAAAAGGAAACATAAATTTATTGTAAGAAGTTTTTGAGTTTTTACTCTTAAAGAATTTTTTTTTCTAGGGTTTTCCCCAAGCAGTGGGTCTTTTCCCGATCATTGACCAAAAATCATTGTGTTCATGTGCTTAAAAATTGTTTCAGTATTTGACAAAATTTTTTGAAGTACATTTCAGAAGTGTGGTTTTACTTTCCAAGAATTTAAGTTAAAACCCTAGTTTCTGTAAATGTTTGATAGAATGTGTAAATGAGCAAATTCATTTTCTTAAAGTTAAATTTTCTTTAATATGCAACAAATATTGTTAGAAAAGAAGAGAGATCAAGCAAGATGTTCCACGCTTCTAGTTAGGACAACTTGCACATCACACACTTGCAAAACCAAGATCAAGTCTAGAAGCACACATGCTAGAAATCACTATGAAAACTTTCATAAACAAATGAAGCATTCGGTGAGATCTCTAAACATTCGTGCTTAATAGATTAACACAATAAACAAATTGGCTAATCTACCTTACAAAACTGATGTGAATCCTTCAAGCAAGCTAAACTAGATTCAAAGCAAACACATGGCTCAGATACAAGTTACCTTCATGCAACGCAATGATAATACATCCACTCCACCAAAGCACCACACAAATTTTGACCTCCAAAGTCTCTTTTATTTCTCAAATAAATAATGATTACAACCAACAAGCTCTTCCTAGAAAATTTCAACTCCTTTACAATGGGAGAGGGGCATTTCTTTTATAGAAAAATGAGACCAAGAGGGCGAGTTGGCCAAGAGAAGGGTGAATGCCAAGTGTGGGAGTGAAGGGCAAGTTCAAGAGAAAACTATGGGCAATTGCTTGAGTTGATTGCTAGCTAAGATGAAGAGGTAGGCGCCACCTCGCAAGAGATGCGCCTACCTCCCTATGATTTCTCAATACCCATCCACAAGTTGCCACATCTACCACGTGCACCATCCATTGAGACAATGCGCGACCAACTTTGAAGGTAATCATGCCAAGGATAAGACATGACCATGATTTGATTTAGTTTGTCTTTTAATCAAGTCACCTACATAGCCATGGGTTGTCGCATACCCCATCGTCAATGATTGGAGGATGGCAAATTAACCTTGTCTTGAGACATTCGCTTTGGCATTCAAACTTATGCAAAGGTGACATCTTATGCTTTGAGTGAGGTCGCCCACTATTTGCGACAAAAATGCCATGTCACCCCAACATATTAAACATGCCATTTTGACTTTTTTCAACTTTGTCTCTTTGTCAAAATGTCGCATTATTAGCATTAAATTGTCATTTTGATGCTTTGTATGCGAGAAATGGCCTTAAATGCCTTTTTAATCACCCGAAGCATATGAAAAGTGGGCCTCAGGGTAAAGAGTATGTTTTGAGTATTAAAACAAGCATCCCCATGCCAAAATCCTCCTTCGGATCAAGTTTTTATGCCATTTACAAAAATTTTAATTAAACCATAAAAAATGGCCTAAAAATGCCGAAAATTTCATTTTCTCGGAATTGAACAAAAACTTAGGGGGGCCTTGCACATGTCCATACGACTCAGTATTGAGGCTTAGCATGCTCATATAATTTGACACCTAGAATCTAGTAACCTCCTAAGGCCTAACCACTAAGATGACTACCCCAACTTTGGAGGTATGAGTGAAAAACTCGAGAATTATTAGTCGTTTGTTCAACAACCAATAATTATCAAGGGAAAAAACACTCTCGGCTAGTCGGATTGATGTCTAAGTCTAGGAAGCTGAGTCTTTTACATACAACTCATGCTAGCACATTTATTACAATTTCCCTTTGTTCATCTTTGTCGGCTCACTTGAAAGTCCGACCAAGGTTTCGACGACAACAAGATGTGGCTCCTGGAGAAGACAAGCTTGCACACAACAAACTTGGGTCTCTTGGAGGTGTTGCTGAGTTCGACGGCTTTGAGTGGGGGAGGATGTTGCAACCTCGTCATGAAGTCCAGGCCTACTTCCCCTAACATGTGCAGATGGCTCATGAGGGCTTGACAGAGGTTGATTGCAGAGGATGCACTAGATTTGCAGGGTACCTTATTGCATGGCAAGGGGCACACTGTCGGGTTAGTTGAGTTTGGAGTTGAGCACACTTGACTTGTGCAAACATGGGCATGGCTTGCGGTAATGCGTGGAGGCATGGTGGGAGTATGGTGCCCACACTCTCCAAAATGACTTTGTTATGTCTTGCAGAGAATTGGGGAATGTGTACCCAAGGCACCCACTCGTTGGGTTCGCTTGCGAAGCCGACATTTACTTGCGGAGCACATTGTCCACTTGTGGGAGTTGGGCGCACATCATAGTTTTAAAAATTACCTTAGTAGCATGGCAAGGGGCACACTGTCGGGTCAGTTGAGTTTGGAGTTGAGCACACTTGACTTGTGCAAACATGGGCATGGCTTGCGGTAATGCGTGGAGGCATGGTGGGAGGATGGTGCCCACACTCTCCAAAATGACTTTGTTATGTCTTGCAGAGAATTGGGGAACGTGTACCCAAGGCACCCACTCGTTGGGTTTGCTTGCGAAGCCGACATTTACTTGCGGAGCACATTGTACACTTGTGGGAGTTGGGCGCACATCATAGTTTTAAAAATTGGAGTCAGATTCAAAATCGGTTGAGGTCAACTCGGATTTGGAATTGGAATCGGTAATTAGTCGGTCATAAATCGACCAATTTGAATTTAATGACTCAGTTTACCAAAAATACATAAAATATTTAAATTTTAAAGAAAAACAACATTTTCAAGATTTTAATCCATGGTTTCAAAGCATTAGAGACAAAATATCCAAAGTCTGGTCATGTATATACCATATAAGAGTGAATATATCAAATTGCACAAAGTGTATTGTGCAATAAATATCTAGGAGACTAGGACTAGAACAAAATACATAATCTATGAGCCTTATAGGCTATATGGCCTGTAGATTTCAAAAAAAACATGCTACATAGTCAATTACACACTATATAGTCAATTGTCATACATCATCAACTACATACTACATAGTCCATTGTCCCCATGGTTGTCCCTTACTCACACAATCACATTGTTTGCAAATTGTTTCTGTTGCAGCACTGCTCCACAATGAGAATAGGAAATACGTGTAGGGAAATAGAGGGGGGGGGGTGTCATTAAGGGGTCATTAAGTAAATTTTGGCCCTAGGGAAAAACAGAGCAAAAAACAAAATTTATGTTTTTTTTTCAAGTTTGCAGACCCCACATGGCTGAGAGTAAAAAATCGACCAATTTTTTAGATAAATTAGCCCATCTGACCGTTTGGGTACCAAACCGGTCAACCAAACCAATTTTCAGAATAATTTAGATCAGTTTTTCTTCAACTCAGTGAATCGATAGGTTTCGAAATCAACTTCACCAATTTTTAAAACTATGGCGCACGCCGGCTTGGGCACACATGAGGTTTGGGTACACGTCAGTGTGGGCACATTTGAGTTGGCTTGGGTGCACCTTGGCAAGGGCACACCATAAAAATACGAATCAGGCACAAATGCAAGAATCATCCAAGTAACAGAAGTCATCTAATCTAAGAAAAGTCGGTCGAGGAGAAAGTAACACGACTTGGATGCTATTTGTCATGACGCAACAACATCACTTGGGTGTAGTTTGTCAGGATGCAACAACATGACTTGGTTGTAGTTTGTCAGAATGCAGTAGAATGACTTGGGCACAATCTGTTGGGACGCAGTAGCGTGAGTTGGGCTCAATCTATTGAGATAGAGTTACACGAGCTGTATGCATTCTACTGGAATGAAGCAGCATGAGTTGGGCGCTATCTGCCGAGATGGGTAACATGAGTTGGGCATAGTTTGTCGAGAAAGAGCAACGTGATTTGGGCATAGTTTGTGTTGGAACCTTTGCAACTTCATGAGTCCGAACAACTATCTGTGGACCGTCAATTTCTGTCTGAATGAAATGTCCTGGTCCTAACTCTGTGACAATCTGGAATGAGTCATACACTCTGGTCATATGTCTGGCTGACCTATTGTCAACTATCCAGACATGCTCAAAAACTAAGCTTCCTACTTTAGAGTCAAAAGATGCTAGAGAAAATTCACCTGCAAACTCTTCCATTGCTGTAGTTGTTGAATCTTTCTCTGACTTACCTTTCTTCTTCTCAGGACATTTCATGGCATAGTGTCCTAACTGGCCATAATGTTAACATTTGATCTGACTTAGATCTTTCTTCTTCTTGTTCTTGGATTTGGCTGCGAGTGCCACATCTTGCTTAGCATCCTCACTAGTTTGGCCAACCTGTGACCCATCTCGGATTTCCTCTCGGGTAAAATCATCCCACAATCTGGATCAACTTGGAAGTGTTTCTCTGCCCACAATGCACTTCACAAAAATCTCCCACTTCTTGGTGAAGCCCTTCAAGGCTATCCTCACCAATTCTGAATCAGGAATGGTTTCTCCTATTGTTGCCAACTCGTCCTTAACTTGTGTGACACGAGTCAAGTAGGAGGTTACACCCTCATCATTTTTCATTTTAATGCAGTGTATCTTGTCTTTTAGGGCCATCTTTCGGTTTTCGTTCTTTGCTTTGAACAACTTGGTCAATGTGTCCCACATCTCTTTAGCAGTTTTCTTTTCTACTAAGTGTGATATGAGATGGTCTTTAACCCCATCCAAGATAATTCTCTGGGCTCTGGCTTCAAGAGCTTCAAACTCCACAAGCTCATCTTTATCTGTTGGCTTGGTCATAACACTGTTAATAAAACTCCAAACCCTAAGTTCTTTCAATACAACAATAATTCTTACTTTCCATGGAATGTAGTTGGATACTCCATCCAACCGATCCTCATACCTAATGTTCATCATGGAAAATAACTTGTAACAAAAAAATTAACTGAAGACAAATCTAACACTCTTCTGAAACTTCAAAGAACACCTGCTAAATTTTTTTCTTCTTCAGTATGACTCTGTTAAACTAAGATCTGATACCATAAAGAAAATTTGACTAGAGAAAATGAATTTACTCATTTACAAATTCTGTTAAACATTTACATAAACTAGGGTTTTAACTTAAATTCTTGGAAAGTAAAACCACGCTTCTGAAATGCGCTTCAAAAAATTCTGTCAAATATTGAAACAATCTTTACGCACATGAACACAATGATTTTTGGTCAATGACCGGGGAAAACCCTAGAAGATTTGTTTTTTAAGAAGAGTAAAAACTCAGAAACTTCCTACAATAAATTTATGTTTCCTTTTAAACCCTTACTGACAGAATTTCACAAAATAGAACAACAACAAACACTACCTCGAAATTTGTGCTAGAAAAGTATTGTGCGACTTGCTGTACGACTGCCCACATGTGTTGTACGAAATGTACGGCTTGCACACTTTTCCTCCTCGAAATCTGTACCCACACATGCCAAAAAAGATTGCTGTACAGTTCTGTGAGTCTGCAATAAATGCACCAACGACTGCCTTGGAAACTGTGCCCACACGTGTTGTTTTACGTTTCTGACAGAATACTGTACGGATCTCTTAATGGTTGTCTTGGGAAGCATGTTGCTCCTTCTCTTGGGAAATGTGCCATTTCTTTACTAGGGACCTCTTCTTGGTCTTCAATCTTCCTCTCTTCCTCTCTTGATGGTGAGAGATCTTCATTTGTCCTCTCTCTTTGTTTTATACTTGTCTTTTGTAACCAACTACATCAACAACCTAATCTAGGGTTGAGATTCATTTACAAAGTCAAGGGTCTACATTACTCACTTTTTAATAATTAAATACATCATTCAAGTGTGACACTTTTCTAAAGTATAAAAACACATTCACTTTATTTACATAAACGTCACTCACTTTTTAATAATTAAAAACTTTAATTATTAAATGCATCATTTAAGTGTGGCACACTTTTCTAAAGTATAAAAACACATTCACTTTATTTACATAAATGTCACTTTGTTACATAAATACATAAAGGACAAAAGTTTCTGGTCCTCTCATCAAACCCACACCAAAAACATGGGAGGACCTCCAGAGTTAACTTTTCAACACAGATAAAGTCGCTCGGTACCCCACAAGCGAAGAATCAAGGATCATCTTTTTCTCCAAGCTTCCCATTTCTCCTTCTCCCTATTTTTTTCCCTTTATTGTTTCGGTTTCCTTTGAAAAAAGCAGTTATAGATCTTTAATTAAATTCACAATTTAAAATAGATCTTAGATCGCTTTTCTTTTATAGATCTAAGCTAAAATTTTAAAGCATTATCATTTCTTAGTTTAGATCTAGATCATTAGTATTTGATTTTAGTTTCATATCTAGCATTTAAGTGTTTGAGATTTGTTTTCTATCCTTAAGATGCAAATAAAGACCTTGAGAAAGCAGTTTTTTAGCTCACTTTCTCTGTTGCTTTCACTTAGTTTTGCTTCGTTTTACTTAGATTTTTTTCAGCAATTTTTGGTAGGTTTTCCCAAACCACTCTGAAAGTGTTTTGGGGCATACCAATGTTTGCTTGGTATTTTTGCAGGTTTAACGAAAAAAGTGGAGGAGTTTGGCGAATTTTCGAAAAATTGAACAAAAGGAAAACTAATAGAGCTCTCCTTTGCATAAAAAATTATTTTTTCATAGATTTGTAAGCCTTTGGATCTAAATTATAAGGACCAAAGTGCACTTCTCCTATATTATAAAATTAATAAACATTTGAGTAGGCTCCTAAGAGCCCACTCTGCATCCCCCCCGGGGGGATCCGCGTCGGTGTCTTTTTCATGATTTTTGAGTTTTATTATGTTTTAATTTTCATTTCCCGTTTATTTGTTTATTTTATCAAAGGAAAAGAAATACTTACCCCACTCTCTCCTGAGTATCCCGAAAGGGGGAAAGATTCGTGGTAGAACTAATTATAAAACCTTTTTTTTTCTCTTTTCTTTTGTCGTTTCTTTAGTCTTTAAAATTAACCTGACTGTGCTCTCCCAAGTATCTCGAAAGGGGGAAAGAGACTCGCAGCTGTGATTAGTTGGTTAATAAACACCATATTAGGACTTTAAATAAAAATTAACGAAGGTTCCTTCCTCCTATACTCTGCACCGTTGCAGCTTGTCTGATCAGCCGATTGTACAAGAAAGGGATAGGAGTTATTAGATTTAATAGGAAAATCCATATAAGCCTACTTCTTGAGAAATTGGGAGGTCCCAAAGGGTGATTACCATAGAGTTAGGGGTCTACTCCAAGTAGATTATGCCTCGCCCAGTTGGACACTTCGTAAAGCCGCTTTAGCGCTCATTTCAAGAGAGCTTGCCTTATTGGGCCAAATCGAAAATTAACCCACTCCTTAATCAACTCATTTAATAAAATCTAAAATTTACCCACCGAGACACTGCAATACTTTCACCGAGACTACACTAGCAACTTTCATACACAAGCATTTTCTTCATTGGAACCGGTCTACTTTATTTTGCATAAGTCAATTTCGCAACGTGTCTTGAATGATTTGTCTATTCTCTAAAGTTTGTTAAGAGTAATTTGTTTGCAGTAATTGGTAGGTAACATTTTTCCATTTTCATCTCAAACTCCTAGAATAATTGTTGTGTTTTAATCCCATAGATAAAAACAACCATAGATTATTTTTCATAGGGACCACCCCCCTTGGCTTCGCTAGGAGTTGTCCTAGACGGAGGATCCAATATTAGGTGACAACACTTGGCTCGAGCTTGTCCCCAAGGTCGCACCCAGTGGCTTGAAGATTTCTGCCACGTGACCCGAGGTGCGAATTAGGCGGAAACATTCTGGTGTCGTTGTTGGAGATAAATTTTTCTATTCCCAGAGTGTGACTTTGTTTTCCACTTTCTTGTTTTTGCTCTGTTTGGTGAATGCTTGTAGTAGATCTTTACTTTTCATTTGGTGACTCCACTAAGCTTTTTTCTCTTATAAATTTACAAAGAAAAGCAAATTTTTTTTTTGTGAGAGTGTTTAAATGCATATTTTTCTTCTCACTTGGCGACTCCATTGAAGGGATAAAACCCAGCTATCTCAAAAACTTGTGAAGATTTGTTGTATCTAGATGAGCACGTGCGACACATTGAGATTTTTTCCAAATCGCATTAGTTGACAGCTCCACCTGTTCAGTACAAAGTTCCATGGTTATATCAAATACACATTGTTGATTTTTGATATGGATGAACTAAGGGAGCAATGTGGTGCTTAGATAGTCGGATTTTTTCATTCCATCGACTTCTCAAACATCCAAGGTTTCCCTAACTTTGGTCATGGTGTGGGGAATATATATAAATGGCTTCTAGTTTTTCATGGAAATTATGGTGATTCAACAATCTGGAATGTCAAGTCTTTCCTTCAATTGATGACTGGCTCCAATGTTATTTATGAGGACAATATGATGAAAATGTTTGCTAGTACTTTTCAAGGAGAAGCCTGTTGTTGGTTCTATTAGGGCCTTCCTAATAAGTGTATAACCTCCTTTCCAAGCTTCCTTTGGATGTTTTTAGAACAGTTGCATGATGGTAGGGGTAGTAGGAATGGTTTGGAAAAATTCCTTCAAAAGATCTACCTATCTGGGATAGAGTATCATATAAAAGCATATGACGAACCTTTTACCATGATACAAAGTATTGAAGACTTGGAATTACTTCTCGAACATTTAAGTGAAGAAGAGGTCCATGATACTCCCATTGAGGATCTTCCTCGAGTTGTCATAGACAACGTCGAATGTGTTGAAGTCCCTCTAAGTTATTTTAAAAAGGAAGAGATTAAATGGCTTATTAAAGAATATGAGGCCTCTCTTAATACACGACATGATTTTGAAGATATGCACATCCGTGGCAATCTAATTGAAGAAGTTCATGAAGAAACCTCATCTAAAGACATTGTTGAACCATCCTCATGTCACATCAACATAAAATAATGAAGATTTGGAAAAGATAGAAGAACCCATTGAGCAGGCCTAGAACCATCTAGGACTTCACAGAGCTAGTCCTGTTTTATACTGGATGTGTCTCTCTATAGGGTCAGTCTTGTTTCATACTGAATGCAGATATCTGCAGTGTCAATCTTGTTTCATACTGAATGTAGGCCTAGAACCATCTAGGACTTCACAGAGCTAGTCCTGTTTCATACTGGATGTGTCTCTCTGCAGGGTCAGTCCAGTTTCATAATGAATGCAGGACTAACACCATCTAGCTCTACAACACTCCTCGCAATGGACACTGATCTGCACAACTCCAAGCTTGTTTCTGAAGTACTCAAACTTAACTCTCGCCAGAGGCTTGGTCAAAACATCGGTTGTCTGTTCGTCCGTTGCCATATACTAGAGTTTCATTGCTCCTCTTTGCGCCATATTCCGGATATAGTGATACTTGATCTCAATGTGCTTCAATTTGTCATGGAATATTGGGTCAGAGTTGTCCAAGAACCCTGGTTGTCATAGAAGATAGTTGGGCTTGTTTCCTTCAAACTCTAGCAAGTTTTCCTTTTCATCACTTTAACAATACAGGTCAATCTCCAAAGGCAGGTGCCCTGAAAGCCTTCTGGGCTCTAGTATTGACAAAGACATAACCTTTGTAGGCTAGTCTTGTTGAATTTTAGCATTAGCATGAATACTTTAAAAAATTTGTAGACTAACTGATAGCAAATGACAAGTGCAGTAAAACATCAACACATCAACACACTGAACACAAGAGGTTTTCACTGGGGAAACCGTTAAAGGACAAAAACCCCAAAAGCATTAGTAATTCATCTCGTAAATGAGATGACTGAGTTCTTTAATGAATTCTCAAACCCTAATGGGTTTGTACCATAGATCCACAAATTACATAAGATAATTTTACATAAAAAATGCCAAATTAGGGCTTTTTGCCCTAATTTTCTCTCTCCTGCCCAAAAAAACTCAGACTGCTCGAATTAGCTGCCTGTGACCCTATATGCCTGCTTGGACCTACTGCTAGCTTGCCCAACCTTCTGCTAACCTGCCCGAACCTTTTCCTAACCTGCCTGAACCTTTTGAGTGCCTGCCGAAGCCTGCCCGGATCCTTGCTACCCTGCTCGAATCTGCTACTGCTCTGCCCGAGCTTGCCTGGGTTTGCTGCAGCTCTTCCCGAGCTACTACAACATTGCTCGAGATTTGCCCAGCCTTGCTACTGCTGGTCGAGACTTGCCTGACAGTCTTTCGGGCCTGTTTGCTGCTGCCTGAGGCCCTAACAGGCTACCCCGAGCCTGTTGTAGGTGCTCGTGGGCACTTGCAGGATGCCCCGAGCCTTGTTGTAGGTGCCCATAGGGATGGAAGGGCTGTGGTGAAGTAGGAGGGATTGCTCGTGGAGGAGGAGGGCTGCCCGGAGGTGCTCGTGAGTGTTGGAGAGGCTGCCAAGAGGAGAAGAGGGCTTCCCGGAGGTGGATTGCTGCTGCTGGTGGAGCTAGGGTAAAACCCTAAGATGTGAAGGTGCTGCTGTAAGTGAAACCCTAGGTTAGGGTTTGTCAAAACCAAGTGTGGGTGGCCTAGCTAGACTCATCCATGCTAGGGCATAACCACAAGATAAACTTTATTCTTTTGAACCAGCGAATTCTTATTGTTGTAGCAGCTACAAGTACAAGAGCAAGTGTATGTAATAATGAAATGGATTGATCTTCTTTTATAGCCTTTGAGTCACCTGTAAGTGGACCAAAACTCAAAAGAACAAAATAATAATATTTTATTCTTTTATTACTTTGACTTTTACCTTTAGTTGTACTAAAGGTCTTTTTGCACTTTCACTTTGACTCCTTAGTGGTACTAAGGGTCCTTCTGTATTTTAGACTTTTACTTTAGCCTTCTTCAAGTGCCCTGTGGTCAAAACAAGTGGTCAAGGTGGTCCTTCTTCCCCACTCAAAGTACATCATCATAAACAGAGAGAATTACTAATGCTTTTATCTCACACTCCGTGTGACACCAATATTAGATACTAAGGTGTCTTAACCAAGGGTAGCTAAGCCTTGGAGAAGATCACAAAGCCCACTGGTGTATAGTTTGGCAACTCTGAACTGGTCTCGATAAAATCAATCGATCTTCGAGAGGGGCAAGCTGAGGGGTGAATCGAGGTCTCACCACTCCACTGTCGAAGGTACTCTAGAACTCTGCTTGCCACTTGTTGCTTCGAGCCGACGGATCAACACTAAAATAAAAGTTATCGTCTTGGTCCTCTCAAAGTGGGGTGGGGTGCGTAGGTACTGGGACCTGTAGCTGAATATTTCCCTAATGAAGAGGTCAAGGTATCTCTAGTCTTGATGTCGAAAAAAGGTAGAGAGGAATCCCCTTGAGTCCCTATAAAGGCAGTGATGTCGTCTTCTGATCTCATAGTATAAAGGGCACCTAAAGATGAGGTGCATCTTTTTCTTCAGCTCTTATAAGTGGCACAACTGGCAGATCCTTTCAGATCGTGGTAAATGGTGGTCCGTCTCCACTCAAAGTCAATGAGAACCAACCTAAAGCTATCCCAAAGGAATCCTAAGTGAGTGTAGCCAATGTCTACGCATGTATGGGGGCGGACAACAATGCCATCATGTATCTCTAAGAAGTGCTCAAGGTAGAAGGACATCTTTGAGCCTAAGTTCGTCGGAGGTGAAGTCCAAGTAACCTGAATGTACAATTCATAGATATCCTTTTTGATGGACTGGTTCAATACTGGTTTAAGCAACAAGAGACGGATCGGTGCATCAAGGGAGAATCTGAATGGTGGAAGGCGTTATGGAGAGATGGCCACCGACTGGAGAAGTCGAGATGCCTCTGAGAACCAACCACATGCACAGCCTGTGGTATGATTTGAAGCAAGCCTCACTTTCCACAGATGTGTGCTCCATTTCTAGGTCATGGGTGACTTATGAAATAGAGTCTTTGCTGCTCTCAACTTGCAAGTCATCCTGGAGTTGAAGTGTACTCTGCTCATGCTTCCCTCCACAAGCCATTCCTTCAACTCTTTCACTGTCCTGCAACCGAGAGTCTTGCTGGTCAAGTGCCTCCATGCATTGCCCAAATCCAATATTTGTGTTCGAGTGTCAGCCCTCACCACAAGCATCCGCCTCTCTGGCTAGAGCAAGTATCCTCATACCTCCAACAACTTGCTTCTGCTTCAAAGTGCCTAACTATTCATCCTTTGAGGCTGAACACACCTGTGTTTCCAATGCTGCTGTCTTCTTTGTTTGGATTGCCCCTCATGAGCACCCAAGTTTACTATGCTCATCCATGGGTGTCACTGTCAAATCTAAAGTTACAAGCCAATCTCCCACTTTCAATGATGTTGAAAGAACTACACCCGCTGCTGGCTCTACTGCTAAGTTCACCACCTTCACTAACGCTTCGCTACTCTCAGATTTACGGTGAAGTCCCTTTGCAGTCTGCTCAATCCCAAAACTGTGGGTGGCGCCAATGTCTATCGATGCTGCCACCTTCAACCCACAAATGGTTACATTCACAAAACATAGTGCTTGCGTGCATCTTCATCCTGCAATGCACGTTCGCTGTCCCCTATTGCGAAGTTGCCCAGATTTTCTGTCAAGGCACTCAGAACTCTATGCTCTTCTTCTGAAGTCTCATACATCGGCCTATCTTCCAATGCTTCCGACTTCTCCTTCAAAATGCACACTGCTTAGGCTTCCTCCCAAGGCTACCAACCATCACTTCCAAGGACACATGCTCGCAAAGTGGTTCTGCCCACAAATATAGCATGCAATAGGCTCTCCTTTTTTCGAAAGCCTGATTTGCTGCTTCACTGTTTTGTCATGGGTGTCATCTACTACGTAATAACCCCAAACCAAAACTGAGCTAATTTTTCATTGAGTGCTCTGTGAACTGGTTCAGGAATTTTGTCAAACACTTTGCCTTCACTCTCTCAAAAACTGATTTCATTGATTTGTGACTGATTTTGGTTTAGTGTTTGACAAATATCACTGTAATGTTATGCACTAGACCTGGATTCGAAACTCTGTTAACTGAGATTTAACCTTGGTTTATGATTTCCATCAAACACTTTGGGCACTTGCTCAGAAAAACTGATTTGACTAACCCCGTTGGTTTGTTTGACACTGGTATTGAGCTATATTTCTGGTTTCTTCTTAACTTAACAATTTCCTGTGGTTATGCACATATGGAACAGAAAGAAAGTTGCACTGAATGATCATTAACAGTCCCAAATACACAGTCAACTATGAACAGTTTGGACATTACACAAGGATAGGCATATGCTGTAGGTGGCAGAGATTTCTTACATCCATAACAGCGATAAAATTAAACCCAAACCAAGAGGAAATACAACTCAGATCTGACCTGATATTAACTTCGCATGTACAGCAGCAGAATGTCTGAAGGAACACTCTCTCTTTGGCACACGAACTAAGGGATATTTGGCACTATGGTCAAATATAGTTGCAGCTCTCTTCTTAGCAGTGAAAATCACCATTATTGAATCACAATTTCCAAAATACAGTGCTGTAGCTTAACAGTAACATTCAACCCTTTGCATTGGTACCAGACAGTCTTCTCAACTCAACTATTTGACTGAGTGGGGCCATGAAACGTTGTATTCAGCAGTATACCCTTCAAGAGTGCTCTCAGTAGCAGTATGAAGCTCCCTTTTTGACAACAGTACTGTAGGAACTCAGTCCCAACTCAGAATAGCGCCCATCAGTGAGTGTGTCTCAAACCATGGGTGCGCCCTCCTCAATAAAGCCCCACGATTTCTCTCTACAAGCCACACGACTTCTACAGTAGCAGTGACCTTCCTTTCAGCTTATGAACTGAGGATGCAAACCCCCAAATTACCCTCTCTTTGACAAAACACACTGCAACACAAGAGATGAAAGAACTCCACAACTTGCACATAAACTTGAATCCCTTATTCCGCAATGAAAACCATTGAGAAATATGAGTGATTCCTCTTCATACGATAGCTAGGGTGGATTTGTCTCACCACCAAAACTATTTCATCCTTAGGATTTTCGTCCCGAGAGCAACAAGCTACAAGAGCTCTCCAAAATTCTTTCTTGAAAGTGAGAATAACATGAATGGATGAGAGAGTGAGGCTACTTCCCCTTTTATTTTCACTTTGACCCTTTTTGGCTACTTTTACACTTTTTTTCCCCTTCTATTAATAAAGTGACTTTTCCGTTCTCATTAAATAATATAAACTTTAATGTGACATTATGAAATTCTTATGTAATTTTCCCCCAAGGTCACTTTATAACCCCCTTTTTAATTTAATTGCTCAATGTTAGTTTTTTTAATGTTGCTTTTTGGCCAATTGACGTTGAATAATTAATTAATTTCCCCTTTGATCAGGTTGACACAACTCCTAAAGCCATCTCCACTTGCAGAGCAAGAGAACACAAAAATGAGGACCTTATACACTACGTTGAATGAACCCAGTCTGGATGGCTGTTGCTCCTAAATCTCTACTTGGACTACCAATGCCTTCCCTTTCTTCATGTAAGCGTCAATCCGTGTACCGATTTGTGCCAGCCTTGTCTTGTGGCCTTGGCACGACTTCTTGAACTTTTGGTCTAATCCATCAAAATCCACCTTCATGGTCTTCAACTTGGCTTTTGTCGATTCTTCTTCAATGATTTCCATGGTATACCCCTTGCATGGGTCCTCTTATACTTGTTCTTCCAAAGATTCCAATGCACTAATATGCAAACTACCTTCTTTTCCTGCAACTTGTCATCTTCCACACCAATATTGCGAAGCGCACGTTCTGCTACACACATCCTTCTTTTGCCCAAAGTGTACCATGCAAGTCTACCATAGTTGCACTGTGGTTTGTTCTGTGCTTGCGTCTACACTTTGCAACCACAGTTCCAACCTTGCTCACAACTCCAAGATGTGCGCCCGACTTGACCTAGCCGATGCACTACTCCAACATTCCTGCTCAAAAGTAGCTTTGATACCAACTTTTCTCAAAAGTTGCGTTCTGATACCAACTTTTCTAAAAAGTTGCACTTTGATACCAACTATCACAACCCTAGGAGTGGTGCCCTAATTTTTATGTTTTTGACTCCAACGTACGTGCGACATCGACATGCCTTGTTCGCAAGGGCTTGGCCTACTTGCGACTATTATATGCAGACTATGCCTCTTCACTTAAGGTCTACTCATAACTACGCTTTGAGCTATGAACTATTATGTCGCTGCAAGCTCCTACTCAACTTAATCACCCAACAATCAATCTTTGTTGCGTCTATGGAACAATCTCAATGCACGTCCCAACTTCTTCATTGCGTCAAGATCTGTGTACTCTAGTATTCTTGCCCAGCACCAAGTGTGCCCAACTAGCTTGACTACATCAGTTATCCAATGTGCCCAAGTCACGTTGCTTGGTCTCGACAAACTACTCCTGGAAGTGCACCCAAGTTGTACTACTCTAACTGGACAAAGTGCCCCCAACTCGTGCTACTCTGTCTCGACAAAGTGTGCCCAACTTCTGCTACAACCCTCAGATTGCACCCAAGTCATGCTACTTTGTCTTGACAAACTGCGTCGAACACATGTTGTTTTGTCTCGACAGACTACGTCCAAATTGTGCTACCTGTCTTGGCCGACAATGCCTAACTTGTGTTGCTTCATCTCTGTAGACTACTCTCAACTTGCGCTACTCTGTCCCTACAGAATGTCCTAAATTTATGCCACTGCGTCTTGACAGATTGTGCCCAAGTCGTGCTACTATGTCCCAATGACCTGTGCCCAAGTCATGCTGCTGCGTTCCAACAAATTGCACCCAAGTCGTGCTTCTTTCTTCCCGATTGACTTCTCTTGGATTTTTCTTGGATGACTTCCATTACTTGGATGATTTTTTCACTTGTGCTTGCTAACCCCCCAAGTTGCACTTGGATGGATTTGCAGTTGAGTCGACAAGAGATTGAACATTTACTTGTTCAAGTTCAGAAGTTTAGAAGTCCAGCCAGGCCTTTTTGGGCCCCATTTCTTTTTTACGCATGTTCCATATCTCCATGGGGGTGTTGTAATAAAATGATGTAGCATGGTGACTTTTGTAAAAGGCTTGGCTTTCCTAGGACTCGGTCATCGGTACATTACTCTAGAGTGTTTTTTCCTTGTTAATTATATATTGCTTTTCAACGACTTATAATTTTCAACTTTTTCACTTTATCCTCCAAAGTTGGAGTAATTATCTTGGAGGTTAGGCCTTAGGTGGTTATTAAAGCCTACTGTCTAATGTATATTGCCATGCTAGTCATTATTCTAGAGTCTTATGGACATGCGTTAAGTCCCCGTTAGTTTTTTTAAAATTTTTTTCGTTAATAACAAATTTCTTGCAAAAATGGGATATTTTAATTGTAAAAATTCAATAAGTCATAAAAGTGGTACTGGGAGGTGTAAGATGCCATGGGGGTGCTCGTTTTTTAACGAAAAGCGCCCAATTCACCCATGTACCCACTTTGAGAGTAAAATTAGTGATTTTTAATCACTTGATATGATTTTCTCTTGAAAAGTGAATAAAAAGTCAAATAAATGGGAAAATATCAGCATCCCATAAATCAGGGAACATGTTTGGACATATTTTTTGTCTTCTTCAATGGCGACGATATGAAGAAGAGTTGAAGGTGAGTTAAAGGAGCAGACTCATTTGATTGATTTGGATTGAGATCTCCCTCAAGTAGCGCGTAGCTTGAAGAGGGGAGCATTTTTGCATGAGAGGCACATTTCAACTTGGTTATGTGGTACATGAGGGAGAGAGGTGTCACCCACCTCTCTAGTTCACTCCTCCCTTCACTCTAGTCTCTCGAACACTTGGAAAAAGGCGCCCTTACCTCGCTCGACTTGCTCTGTCACTTGGGAAATGTGCCATCTGCATCTATAAAAGCAAGTGCCCTTTCCATCATTTGTATGGTTATAGGATGGAAAGGCTACTTGAGATCTGATATTTTGTGATTTGTTACTCTTTTGGGATAAAAGGATTTGGAGCAATCTATGGTATGGTGCATCTGTGTGTGTGAATGATCGTTGTTGTGTTCATGAGGTAATTTGTATCCATTTTATGTTGTTGATTTTGTCATTTAATCTGGCCTTTGAAGGATTATTATTAATCAATAGGAGAGAGCAAAGCAAGTTAGTTTACTTAATTTACTCTCTTATTTTTCTATACAAAGCGATCTAGAATTCACATTTTTTATTTGTTTATATGCATACTATTATGATCCCTGGTGTAGGCAATACCGGATTTGATGTTTGTTGGCTTGCTCTCTCTTGAGCCTAAATGACATATTTCTTGGAGTAAATTTGTCTAAGGGTTTCTCTCTTGTTAATGTGTTGCATTATTTTTGGTATTATGCTTATCTATTGGAGATCATATTTGCTAGCATTGTCCATGTTATTTCTTCTTGGGCCATTGAAGGGTTACAATTATCTAGTTGGAGTTTTTTCTTTACATTGTCTTTCATTTGGATGGTGCAATTCTTACCCTTTCTAGTGTAGGGTCACTCAAGAAAGGAGTAAAAGTAGGGATTGGTCCTTTCTCTTGTGTTTGCAAGTTGAACCCTCTAATACATCCATTGAGGCTAGGGTTTCCTAGAGATCTCCCATTTCTTGGATAACCTTTGAAGCAAGGCCTCTAAGTTACTGACCTATTGACTCCGTTTACTCTAAGAAGGATTAACACTGGTACTTTGGAATGGGTTCTCTTATCCTCCCATCATCCTATTTTATATCTCTATACTACAAACCTTTTTTAGGGAAATCCTTTTACAATCACCTTGCTCCTCATTGTCTTTGCTCTAGTAAACCATAACCCTAGGGAAGACTCCCCCTTGAGTTGGAGAAGAGCCAACTCAAGTGAGAGGGGATATGTGAAAAACATTGGCTTGTTTCCCTTGGTTCCCCTTGGGATAGTGTGCATCTTCAGGACTTTAATCACACATGCTAGTTCGGGAGGGAACATGTGCGTTTAGTTATCCCGATAAATATTTGGTACTTATGGACAAAACTACTCAAGGACATGATTGCCACATAAAATTTAAATTGGTTCATCAACAAAAAAGTAAAAAAAATGTGATTAGTGAAAGATATGCAACGTGTCAAAATAAATATGTGGATCAAAGATTTGGGGCAATATTGAGACCAAATTGAGTTGTATTAACCCTTTGTAGTCTAGAGTTTGAAACGGAAATTTTAGCATTCTCGAAATACAACTAGCCATATGACGTATTTAAAAATAGTTGTGGTACCACATCAACATTCTATATGGACAATATACTTTCTTTGTGTTTTCCATAATTTTCATTTTTTTCAAATCATACTGAGAATGACTATCCTCCTTTGTGAGGATTGCACTAACAAGGATAGATTGTTGTTAAGAAATACATGATCTCCATGTTTTTAGTCCTGTTGGGGCCTGGAAAATCGCAGGTAACAACAGTAGGAATTCTCCCCAATAAATGTTCCCAACTAGCTCGTTATTGTTTGGTATGGGGAATCCGTCCGGTTTACGGTCCGGCTACCGTAGATCAAGTAACGGTTAAAGTGTTTTACCGGTTACGGCCCGGTCCACCGTAGGTTTATTTTTTTATTTTTTTAATCTTTATGTATGATGTGCAGGTGTCTAACTAAATGCAGGCGATAGAGATAACGAGGAGGGTCACAATGTGATGCGCAAGTTCTTACCTCTCGTCTTACCTCTCTTGCTCCTAAATCACAAATAAAGCAAAACTAACTAAGACTAATTAACCTATCCCTGGGGAGTAATACTGTAATTAATGGTGAGTAATATATTGTATAACATGCATTAGGAAATTTATAGATAGCTGTTAACATTTCAGAACACATGAATATCAACAGAAAGATGAACAAAGAGATAGCTCATTGTTAATTTAAAACATTCATTACTCAACTATGATTGTGGAAATTTAATAGAATTAAACAAGAGCACATTCAAAACATAAAGGAATTCGTAAGTTAGAACGATCTCACAGTTCATGGAAACAAGCTGAAACTGAAACAATTCATATCCAACCAGCCCATGGCAAACATTTGAAACTCCATAGTGCTTTCTCCAGTCGAAAAGTTTAACTCTTTATTATAAGATGAATTAGTTCTCCTTACAATAATCTTGCCCAAAGATGGTCTGAAAAAAGGTCCTTCTCTAACTAAAACTTGCCTTTATTTATACAAAAAGCAAAACTCTTGGGATGCCCCTTGCTGCCTTTTGGGCTTCCAACCTTTCTTTTACAAAAATTTGTCTTGTAGCTTGTGCACAAAAATAAATATAATATATTACATTATTTATCAATATTCCAAAATGTCCCACTAGGAGGGCCCAACTTGCTCGTTCATGAACCTTTTCCATGCATTAGCATCTGCTGCTATGCCTTCAAAACCAAAAGGCTCAAGGAATCGAATGTAATCTCATGCTTGGCAGCTTGCGTCTTTACACCTTGTATTCTAGCCGGAATCAGGCGCATCTGGTCCTCTAATAAGTGTATGCTGACAGCTGCATGTGATACTTCATTTTTTAATACCTTTTAATCCAAATCCTTGGCCTGCTGGATTGCTTGTTCATCCTCACTGTATCTGTCCTGTAAATGTTTTAAAAACAGTTCATGTTTAGGAAGCACCTCCAATCTTTTCACAGCAGAAGTCTGACATCAGTTATAGGTCAGGAGTACTCTCCTGCAAAATTCAGCACAAGCAGTCTTTGTCTTCTTCACTGTCTTTTTAAACTCCTCTGCAGTATTACTGGCAAATTCAATTAACTCATATTCTTGCTTCAATGTCTGTTGATCTTTGACGGATGGGCCTGCGGGAGATTCTTTATTTGTTTTTACCCAAACCATTCTCCCCTTTAGAATTTCCAATATATCTTGAGTCCTATCCAGAAAATATGAAGCGGTACTTACAATTTCTTCCAGCCTAGTGTCTATCTGCTGGACTTTACATCTTTCCTCTTCTATCTGTAGTTGTAGCTGATGGATCTTTTTCCTCAGCATCAGAGCATGCTTCTTTAGGGGTCGGACGTCAACTTTCTGCTCCATGGCACTCTTTAGTGATGTTGTCAATGAATTCTTTTGCTCTTCTAAAGCTGCTATCTGTGTCTGATATTGCTTCTCCTTTTCTTCTGCAGTAGCTTTCTCTATTCCCAGCTTGGTAACTCTACTTTCCAACCTACTCTTTTCCTCATTCAATTTTCCAAATGATAGCTGAAGATTATCTTTCTCAGCCTTTAAACTCTGATACTCCAGCTGTAGCTTTTGTAACTCTGCCAAGGTAGCTTGAGAATTCTTCTCTGTATTTTCTGCAGATATTGCTAAAGCATCCTTATCTGCTTGCAGAGTTTGGTATTCTGTCCTTGAAACCTTGACTTCACCTATCATGTCTTCATATGTTCTTTTTAGATTCTGACTTTTATCCCTTTCTTTCTTTAAGGTTTCCTTTAGCTGAGCTACTTTCTTCCATGACTGCTCCAGATCAGTCATTATCTTGTCCACGTTGTCTTCATTCGCTAGGGTTAAAGCTACCCCAGTCCTTGCCATTAACCGTGGATCCTAATGAGTACCATGTACTACTGTCTTGTCTGTCACCATCCTTCCTGGTTTCTCTCCGGTATCTACCTTTTTCTCGGTTCTCTTAACAGTTCTCTTCTTTTCTTTGTCATAGAATATAGTATTAAAATAAGGTATTTTCTCCCCTTTGGTAGGCATGAAGGGAATCAAATCAAATTCAGAAGTTGAACCTTCTCCTAACACACTGCTAGAAGGAACAACAGGCTCCAATGGATCAAGATCGGACTGTCCTTGTCCTTGACCTGTAGAATCTTGTCTTTCTTGTACATCAGCTTGCTTTGTGGGCTGCTTTTCCTTTTGGGGTTCTGTTAACCTGAAGCCCTCACTTTCTGCATGTTTCTTCTTTATCTCAACTTCCTCTTTTCTTTTCTTTTCTTTTTCCTCCTTTTTAGCTGCTTCTTCAGAGGCTCGTTTCTTTTCTTCTTCTTCAATCTTCAACCAATTCTCTGCTTCTTGTACCAATCTGCTAGCATTTTCTTCTCTTTTCTTGGCCTGCTCCTCTTCTAGCTTCTTAGCTTTTTCTGCAACCTTGCCCTTTCTACCCACAGTTGCTATCTTTTGTTTGAACCTTTCCCTAAGGGCTGTCATGTTCTTTGCATTGTGGAAGGTTTCCTCATCTTTATCCCATAAATCAGTGTACTCGAAATGAACTCCTGCTTCTTTACAATAATCAGCTACCTTATTTTCGGAGTCATTTCTGTGAAAGTTCATTTCTCCAAAGTGAAAATATTCTAATTCTTCAACAAACTTTGCCGCATTCTTTACCCTTGAAAACTTATAACTTCCAACGAAGAAAGGTAATGCAGGGTACACTGCATTTTTATGTTCAACCAAAAAATTCCCTACTCCATCGATGTATAATTGTCTAACAGCTTCCTTGTGGAGTACATAATCGGTAGCATATTTTGGGAGCAGAGAAGGAGCTCTCGAACCACCATACATCCTCACATACAAACCATCCTCTGTTAGATAATAACTCCCGAATTCTTGTATGACCTTGAATGCTTCCTTTGACATGCAATTGCATTATGTCAGGAAAATCAGAGTATATAGGGGCATGATGAAATGTTCACAAATCTCCTTGTAGTAACTATAATACTTATGAGCCCAAAACAATTTATAAGCTGTGTATACTGGGGTTCTGTCCTTCTCCCAATTGCATTTTAAGGCAGGGAAAGGCTAAGTGCACAATATGCAATCAATTAGGATGGAACTCATGGAATTTAGATTTCTTTTGGGATACTCCTCCCAATGCTGTGTTGATGCAGGTTGACAGGCTATTTGACACTATGCTTGCCCAGTTAAAAATAGTTCCCTGTGTACCAACATGATAAATAACGGGTATCCATCCAAACTTGAAACTTTTCCCATTAGCTCTTCCGAAGATTTTGTTCAGCGTTAAAACGATGAATCTATATGGGGCACAGAGAGTTGATGTCTCATATTCCCCAGAAGGTCTGGTCCTGAAGTTTTTCCCCGGGATCATCATTTTCTTCACCGTTTCTACCAAGTCCAGACTTAACTCCTTTAGCCAACCTTTAGTTAGATAAGTCTGTGGTGATGGTAGATGATATGCCATGGGCACATAAGCGGGGCTGTATGCAGCATAGCCTTGTTTCTCAATATTTGCTAGAATCATCCTTGTCACATCTGCCTTGGGCAGGATCCAACCTATTACTTTAGAGCATGGAAAAAACTTAGGCCTAGTAGCCACTTTCATCAAGGATGACCTCTCAATATTCGTGTATATGTACGTCTTCAAAACCAGCATCAGGCACACTTTGGCTTGAAATCATTCTATACACTTCTCCCCACTTGTATTCTGGTTCAACTCTAGTAGTCGCTTTCGTGTCTTCATAAATGAATTCTACCTTGGTTATCACTTCTACTTCAGGTTCCTCTTCAGCCACTTGGGCTTTCTTCTTCTGTCTCTTTGGCATATTGCTGTAATGTAAATCAACCTGTAACAATCATGCAGCATGTTTTAGTCTAACTAACTCTAGTAGTTGATATAGAAATAAACAAGAAAACATACAGACTTATTCACCTCTTTGACATGCATGCTGGTAGATTTATGCCAAAAAATATAGTCTTTATGAATGACAGATTTAATGAGAAAAACCCTACAAAATGCTGCCTCCTAAACCTGCCCAAGCTTCACTTGTCTCAAAACCCTAGTCTAGAAATTCTTCTTCATCTCATATAGGTATTTTGATTTGTATCAAACCTATTCCACCGCTAAAAATCAACAAAAACTCCCAAACTCAAAATTACTCAGTTTCACCATACTTCTTAAACCAATGCGCAAACTTCTCTTTCAAACAACCCTAGTCGATTGAATGCCCTCCTGAATCCCACGGGAAACTGTGGCTGTAGGGAAAACGACTTCCTAACCTCAAGCCGACCATAAAACGACCAAGAAAAGGGCGGTGCAGACGGCGAAACGCCTATCTGCACCATCGCCCTAAAACCTCGCGCAAGAGACGTAGGCGTACTCATAACGCTTAACAACAGACAGACACAACCTTCCCACCAAATGAAATCTCAAGCAACGGGCCAGGCCCTTAATGGAGTAAAATATTCACAAGAACAAACCGTAAGAAAGCAAAAACCCTTACCTCTATGCAGAAACCTATCCTCAATCCATTAAACGGTTCAAACAGTACAATCACCACCCAAAAGCCAAAATCATGGTTAAACCTACCTGGAAATGGCGACGTGGGCGACTCGGGCAAGGCAAAGCTTTCCACAGGTGTAGAGGAGGACAAATTGGATCCTGACAGCTGCGTGCACACAACTTCTTTGGACGGCTTCAATGGGCAAATGACAAGTCACATGGCATAATATAACATATATATATACCTATGACCGGGGGGGAATCCATCGGCGGGCAAAACCTTAAAACCATCAAAAAAAAAGTTTGGAGGATAACCGTAATTGCGGGCACGAAAAGAACTATGGACCCGGCATTACATAAAAAACAACCTCGGACATCGGAGACACTATTCACTATTCTCAGAACCACTTACTACTAGCTTTCTGCAACGTCGACTATAGATTGCTCGACCATCCTGGTGATCACTTTGGGAAACGGGTATCGGGCCTTGGTGGAGTTAGATTCTTCGGAGTCGGCAGAGAGAACATAATGTTTTCGGATCGTTTTAAGACTAGCCCTCCGAAACGTCGGGCAGGATAAACACTACACTCCGGCCTGTTTCGATCAACCAACTTGATCGCGAAAAGTCTTATAATATTGGATACGTCTGGCACTAAGGAGCCGGAACTTCGGCAAACAAGGTCCGAGAGGATGAAGAGACTTACTCCGATGTATCGGCGAAGGGTTCTGAAGTCTTCCGATAGACCACTTGGCACGCTAGATGACTTTACTTCTGTAACGTCGGAATTATAGTCCACTATGCTTCCGATATCGGAAGGATAGTTGACTAGTCATCTGATACAGAAAAGTAAAAAGACCAAGTTTTTAAGAGAATTTTCTGAACTCAGGGTAAACTTTAGCAATAATAAAATACTCCTAGGCCAGTTTGAAACTCAAACAAACGAAAAGGGGGGACCCTAAAAATAAAATTTTATAGGGGAATTGTTGCAACTGCAACAATTGGCGACTACCTGGTGAACACAGATCTCTGAACAACTTTTCCTTTGATAAAACAGGCTGCTCTGATGGTACCACTTTACTAGATTTCTTCAAGATATCTGAATTCCTAAATGCAAGATTTATGCACTTTAACCATTGATAATAGTCCAAGTTTAAGAAGGGGAACCAAGATTTCAAAGTCTAGATAACTATTCTGAGGCCAAGAATATGAGTTTTATTTTACCTCTACCTTTGAATGTCTTCCAATTTAGACGCCACAGGATCGTAACATATGGTAAACAGATATATCCGTTTGTTCCTCATTCCCATGCCCATTTGCACTTTTTATGCTATGCTTCTGGACTTTTGTTCTTTTGAGTCCTCTCGATTGCTTTCTTTCTGAGTTTTAATTCAGGATCCTCTATCCATAGTGTCCTTTTGTGTGAGAGATATTTTAATTTCAACTCACGGACGGAGAAGAACTTTGGCAATCTCATTCATACTGATGTGGTTCAGTACGTGTTTTGATACATATTGCTTTTTAGGAGATTTTGACTCTCATTAACCTTTTGGCTTTCAATTCATGGCATGGGATTATTTAAATATAATACATTGTTTACCTTGCTTCCTTCCCATGGGTCTTTTGCTGTTACCCCCTAGGACAACTTTTAATGTGAGATGAATGGAGCCTCAAAATAGTACTCTGGACTTTTCTATCCTGATTTATTTCACAAGGATTAATCACGACTTCAATGTGTTCATAACTGTTGGATAATAACTCCCGAATTCACCTTATTCCATTGCTAATGCATACATTTATACATTTCATATGGTGGTTGAGATTCATCTTCCAACCAGCCTTTTCACCTTCCTATGTAACTATTCATATTCCCAATATTTACACTAGAGTATAATCCTGATGGATTATATTCCAACAATCCCCCCTTTAATCCGAAGGGGTGTTAGTAAGTCCGAGCATGTTTCTGAATCTTTCAAACTTTTCTCGTCCAAGCGCTTTGGTGAAGATGTCTGCAACTTGATCATTTGTGGAACAATGTTGAAGATGGACTGTCTTGGCCTCTACATGATGTCGAATCAAATGATACTTTGTGTTGATGTGTTTGGTTCGATCATGGAATCGGGGATTCTTAGCCAGCTTGATTGCAGAAGTATTGTCGATCAATAATGGAGTGGAGTTCTCTTGTTTTTTTTGCAAATCTTCAAGTATCTTCCTGAGCCATACTATTTCTTTCGTTGCTTCAGCTGCAGCCACATATTCTGCTTCTGTTGTTGAATCTGCAGGAACTGATTGTTTGCGTGATCTCCATGAGACAGCTGCTGATCCAAGACTCATAGTGTATCCAGAAGTTGATACTCCTATCTCCTTATCGCATCAAAATCTAAGTCTGAGTACCCAATAAGTTTGAAGTCATCCACCTTAGAGTACCTGAGTCCATTGTCTTGAGTCCCCTTTG
>LPNX010529314.1:594005-742605 GCA_001517045.1 Pseudotsuga menziesii | reverse complement strand
GATGTGCAATTCCATGTTGGCGAAGATAATCTTCAAAAGCATTTGAAGTGTATTCTTTTCCATTATCAGTACGAAGTGTACCAATTTTAGATTGTGCTTATTTTTCTATCAATGCATGAAAGTCCTTCAATGTTTGAAATGCTTCTGATTTTGTCTTTAAACAGTAAATCCAGCACATTCTTGAGTAGTCATCAACAAAGGTCATAAAATACTTATTTCCATTGGCAGAAAGAGTTGGCATTGGGCCACATAAATCAGAATGCACTAATTCTAATTTCCTACTTGCTCTGAAATTAGATTCATGGAATGGCAGCTTACTATGTTTCCCTAATATACATGCATCACATTTGCTCTTATCTTTGGGAATGGTGGGCAAACCAAATATACCATTCTTTCTCAAAAAACGAAGACTGTTATAATTCAAATGACCAAATCTTGCATGCCACAATATACTTGATGACAAATTACCTTCTCCATGCTGAGAGAGGTAGGCATAGTTCTAAACCCTTGTAGATGAACCCTTTAGCTTCAGCAGCTTCCCATCTTCGTATCCAGTCATGATGACTTGGTTGTCAGAGGACTTTCTTATTTCTACGATTCCATCAAACATGTGGATGGAATGGCCTCGCTGTCGAATCTCCACCAAGGACAGCAGGCTTCTCTGCAACTCTGGAAGATAAAGAACATTCTTCAACAAGAAATCAGGGAATCCAGGCATCTTCAGCCGAATGGTGCCCATTCCCTTTGGTTTAAGACTTGACTTATCTGCAGAGTAAACTATGCCATTTATTGTTTCATTAAGTTCTTCAAAACAGTCTTTTCTAAAAGTCATGTGTGATGTTGCACCAGTATCAAGTAGCCAACAATCTTTGTAAGATGAAAGTGAAGTCATTTCATTAATACCAAGATTACAATGTGCAACAATACAATGAGCAGAATATGAAGATTTGCTAGCATCTTGGTTCTTATTGTCATCTTTCTTCTGGTTATGTCTGTCTTTGATGGAGTCCCACGAAGCCCAACACTGATCTGCTGTGTGTCCGATCTTTCCACAACGCTTGCACTTCAAATCTGATCTTTTGCTGGAGTTGTTTCTGCCTCTTCTACCTCTGAAGTTTCTTCTTCCTCTGCCTCTCTTGCTGCTTTCTCCTTTGGGATGATCTTTGCCAGAGAGAGTGGCACCAACTATTGATGCCAAAGATTGCATCTTTTGCAACTGCTAGTGTAATTTACAATAATGAACTTAATATGACAAAGAGAATGAGATAATAGAAAAAAAAAACCTTGCAGGTCTACAGCCTCTGCCAAGGTGATTTACAATCTTAATATGCTGTCAATAAGTTCATAAGCAAATTTTTAGCACTAGAAGAATTGCTCAGCAATACGCCAAAGGAAATACCATTGTTTGTGAATTGTCACAAAATATAGGGTTTTGAACAGCACCAGTCAACGATCTCAGCTATATGAAAGAAGCAGGTCTAAGTCTCTGCTACTTTTTACAATACAGTCCTTGTAAAATTACAGCTGCACTAGCTAGAAACAATGTCTTAATAAGCTCTATTCACTATGCAGGTATATGTCATTGCCATAGTATTTACATCAAACTAAAACAATTTTGCAACAATACAGTTTATATGGTGAGTGTGCAGACTTCACAATGACCATACACAATTATGCAGCACTCTTTTTACAACTTCATATTCAAAAATAGAGGTACAACTCACCATATGGGGTCGCACATCACTAGATGACTATGCAATTGCTGGATCGCAGCTTTGTTGAAAGCAGTAGGGTTTCAAACTTCACTGTATAGCTTCAAAGGTGAAAATGTAATTCCATACATCCCATGAGAGAGGTCACAACACCCACACATTACACAGCAAAGAAATCGGAGCATTAGAATTAATGATTTCAAATCGCAGGACTTCGTATTCACGGGTCTCCAAATGTTGCTCCATGCAACTATGCATTCATACAGGTTTAGTGCTTTTAAAAAATGAGACAGCCCCAAATTTCACAATAGAGCACGATAACACATGCTCCACGTAGTCGGTCTTCATCAACGCACATCACCAATGAGTTTTACTGACAAGCTTAACCAACGAGCTTCAACACAAAGCATTTGGATTCTTCATACAATAGTCATCAACGATAGCATGATAGCACACAATTGGGATAGTTCCAACACTAGTCGCAAGCAAAATCAGTCCAGACCTCAACAGGGCTCCACCACAGGAATGTTAGGACTTCTCCACCCGACCACGTCACAGGAATTAGGGCATAAATTAGGTTTTATGCATTTCAGGGAAAAACTAGGGTTTTTGTATTCCAACCAGCAAAAGCAAATTACCTTCACATGACTGAGTAAAAACTTGTGTCTTCAACAAGGATTCTCATCATCTTCAAAGCAAGTTTGCTCTACGCACTTGAGAAAGGGCGTGAATCTCCACCATTAGTGTTCAGTCACCGGCGTTCAAAGGAATTATAGTAGCATATCACGGCTTCAATCAATGTAGTCACACTTTGCACAAAAATAATTAAAAAATAATGTGTACAAATCCCATCTCCTTGATAACCAGACCTCTCATACACCATTTATCAACCAGAAGTATCAGATGGCATTGATTAGAACCGATTAAAAGACTCTTCAGATCTCCACCGTTGCAGCAGATACAACTTTGCCCGTAAAGGCTTCTGGAATGTCCACTACAACAGACCGCCCAGTTGACGGCTGAAACATATAAAAGATTTGAGAGTTGTCAGGTCGAGCAAACCCATTCACAAAAATTCGGTCGCCACACTGTGAAGCACATTCAAAATTGTAAAATCTACGAGGAAGATCAGCGACAGCAGTCCAAACGTTTCCGTTGGCATCATACGTGCTGACTTCTTGATCCCGGAACACATACAATTACCCAAAGAAAGCAACATACGCAAACGTGCCGAGGGGGTAAATAATACAACAATTACAAAAAAATGTAGAAATCCATAACCCCATACTTGGTCATAATATGGTTTTGCAAGAAATCCATAACTGCATGTTCATTTACTTTCCGTAGCGGTATGGTCTCTACCCATCTGGTGAAGTAATTAGTTGCTGTCAGAATATACTTGTGCTGCAAGGAGGAATTTGGGTTTATTTCTCCGATGATGTCGATTCCCCATTGTTCAAACGGTTCTGAGATAATTACTGGTTTCAATGGTCCTGCTATTTTTTCTTGTCTTCCATCGCTTCTCTGGCACGTATCACACTTTCTAGCATGGGCATGACCATCTTTAAACAACGTTGGCCAATAATTTCTAGCCCGAAGAATCTTATGTGCTGTTGTGTCTCCAGAAAAGTGACCTCCAGCAGGTCCATCATGCAATTCTGCTATGACCTTCTTTGCATCTTCTTGTTCCAAGCACCTGAGAAAGACTCCATCGTAATTCTTTCTGAACAGTACACCATCAATGATCTGATATAAAGCTGATTTTAGACGTAATGCTCTTCTTTGCTTGGGACTCCAATGCTCCGGCAAACACCCCTCTTGGAGATAATGGACTAGATCTCGATACCAGGAGTCTGGAGCTGTAAACAGAGGACATACATCCACCATGTGTAGTTCAGCTTCATTATCCTAGCTCCTATCTTCATTATTTTGACCTTCAGTCATTAGTTTACAAAGTCTTGTCCCTTAACTATGGTTGCTGGTTTGAATTTAAGATCATATTCTTGCAAAGCAGTCACCCAACTCCCAATTCTTTCTGTACAAAAAGGGATCATATTGTTGGGTGTGGGACTATCACTTTGGTGCGATTCTTAAGTATGTATGGCCTGAATTGCTTTACCGCCTTAAAAATTGCATAAGCTTGTTTATCAACCGCGGGATAATTCAATTCAGCCCTTTGCAGACCAGTGCTCATAAATGATATGGGGTATTCATCTCCCCCATCTTCTTTCTATGTAAGCACAACTGCTAATGAATCATCAGACGCAAAAGTGTACAGAATAAAATCCTTTTCAAAATTTGGACTTTTGAGTGATGGTGCATGAGCAACAGATGTTTTTATCTTGCTGAATGCATTCTTCTCCAAATCAATCCATTTGAACTGCACACTCTATTTAACCATTTGCTGCAAAGGTTTGACGATTTGAGCAAAGTCTGGTACAAACCTTCGCACAAAGTTGATTGTCCCCATAAAAGATTGCATACCCTTTTTATTATGGGGTAAAGGGATATGTTCTATGGCTCTAATCCTCTCCGGCTCTATGGAGATCCCTTTCTTAGAAATGACATGACCCAGTAGCTTTCCTTCCGTGATTGCAAACACACATTTCTTGGGATTTAATGAAATGCCATATTTTCGGCAACACTCGAAAATCTGTTTCAGATGAAATGTATGTTCTTCTCTCTTTTTTGAAAATATTGTAACATCATCTAGATAAACCACAACACTACGGCCAATCAGACCGCGGAAAGCTATATCCATGGCCCTCTGGAATGTAGCTCCAACATTGATAAGTCCAAAGGGCATCCTCCTATACGCAAAAGTTTCCCACTTGGTTCTGAAAGTGGTCTTGAGCCTGTCTTCTTCTGCTACTAATACTTGATTGTAACCGGAGAATCCATCCAGTAGAGAGAATAGTTCAGAACCTGAGACCATCTGTAGTATTTGTTCCATGGGTGGGACAGGATAATTATCTTTATCTGATGCACGATCAAAATTTCTGAAATCTACTCAAAGTCTGATTTCACCAGACTTTTTCTGCACCAGTACCAAATTAGAGACCCATTCTAAATCTCCGACTTTAAATATGTTTTTAGCATCTAGCAGTTTTTTCACTTCGCTTTGAATTAGTGGTTCAAGCTTTGGATGCATTTTTCTCAGGGGCTGTTGATAAGGTTTGACTCCAACCTTGATCGGAATCACATGTTGTATAATTTTAGTTTCATATGTCTTTAGGTCTTCGTAAGTCCAAGCAAATACATCTTTAAACTGTCTAAATAAGCTGATGAACTTACTCCTTTCGTCGGGAGAACAACACTTCCCCAAACTTACATATTTGGGTTCAGCTTCAGTGCCTAAATTTATCAGCTCGAATTGTAAAGATGAGCAATGAGTCTTGACATTCGCTGGCTTTTTGAGCTTGTTATCTAAATCAAACATTTGTTCCAAGGTCCTAACTCCTTTCGGAATAAAGTTCCTGAACATTAATTCTGCTTGATGTTCTTCATCATCTATTATTGCTCCTTTGAAAGTATCATCATTTATCAAACACTCCAAGATTTGCTGATCATTGTCAAAAACCCTTAGATTTGTGATGTTATTTGGAACAGAAGGCCTGAAAAGTAATCCAATAGAGCATCTATTATTTGAAGGTACTAATCTTGCAGCTGAGGTAGCTAGTAAGTCAGCTGTTGCATTCTTTAGTCTAGGAATTGACACAATATTGAATGCATAAAAATTTATCAGAAAATTCCAAACTTCATTTTGGTAAGCTTTAAAATGTGGTGAAATGCAATGTATTTTGTTCCGAATTTGCTTAACAACGATTTCAGACTCTCCATATACTTTCAGATTTTTTACTTTCAATTCTATTGCTTTTTTAAGTCCCTGAACTAGTGCTTCGTATTCGACTGTGTTATTTGTGCATTCAAATTCTAACCTACATGAAAGAAAATGTCTATTTTTTTCTGGATCAATCAGGACACAGCCAACCCCTGATCCTTCCAATGTTTTAGAACCATCGAAATAAAGAATCCAAAAACTCTCTACTTCTATTGAATTTGAATTACAAACTACATCTGAAACTAAATCTACTATGTTACAGTCAATCTCATCAGCCCGTGAAAATTGAAGGAGATCGGGCTGGATATCAGGTATACTGCTGGCTTCTTCAGCTTGGTAATTTCCCGGTTCCAAGTCAATGAAATAGTTTCTTAACACAGTTTACTGGTTCATTTTTCCCTTCTAACTGAGTCACATTATATTTCATTTGAGGCTCTCTTAACACTTTTATCTGATTTTGACATCCTTTAAAAGGCAACCACAAATGTGACCAATCTGATGCGAAATATCCCTCTAACCTTGCTGACCAGTCTCGGCTCAAAACCAAACCATAAGCATCTGGTATGTCTGCTACTACAATGTCGATGTACTGACATACCCTCTCATTTGCGGATAAACGAATCAGAACATCCTCCATTTCTCCTATTACTTTTACTGCTGTTCTGTCTAATTGAAGAACTTGTCCAGTGGTTGGTTTAGGTTGATCGTTGATTTGCTTGCAGACTGAAAGCAACATACCATTGACTGATGCCCCTGAATCTACTAAATAGCTATGCACATTATAATTGAAAATCTCAAAGGTTAGAAGGAATGCTGGAGTTTTATATCTAGATTTTCCTCCTAAACTTGCTTCACCAATCTCTTCCTCAGGTTGGTTGTCACTGGGAGGCTCCTCCTTTGGTGTCTCAAGTGCTTTTAAAAGCTTCTCCTTTTGCTGAGATAAATTGCACATTTCAAACAATGATATATTTGCTTTAGCCTTTTTAATGTCTTCCACAACATCATATCCCATCTCATGTTCCTTGAGATTCTTCTTGACATTATCAGTTTTAATTTCAGTAGGCTGTACAAGTGTATTGACTTTCTTAGGATTCTGACTTGAAATGACAAATTCAGGTATTTTAATAGTTGAAGTGTTGTTCTTTATCTTCTTCATGTTTTCTTGAAGTTTTTTAATCTTTGGAAGTATTGAATTATCTTCTTTTAACGGATTCTGACTTCTTGTTGTTACATTAGTTTTTGGTGTTTCTTCTTTGTCAGGAAGGTCGTCATCTTCCATGTTAAACATAGAAACACAATCCCATAAAACCAAGGTATCTTCCTCTTGTGTTTCTGTAGGTTCATGATCTTTCCCTTTCTCCTCAGTTTCTGTCAGCTTGGAATCCAATAATTGGTTCATCACTAATGTCATAGAATTAATCCATTCTAGACAATTCTTCTCAGAATGAGGTTGTTGATGGAATGTGCAAAAATTATCCATTCCTACATTAGTCAAATTCATTGCTGAAGGGCTGTGTGGAGGAGGTTTAGGTTGACTGCTGTCTTATCTAAATCATGTGATCGTTCATCCTTAGGTTTAGTTAATAATAACGGCTCTTTGTTTCTGTAAGTTCTTTCATCTGACTGTGTAGAATAGTGCTCTATGCTCTCCATTTCTGCCTCTACCTTCTCAGCTTCCTCATAGGTTTCTACCAAGGTGGGTCTAACCGATCTCTTGGCGAACATGGCTAGATCTGGACCGAGAGCTGAGGTATAGTACTCAATCAGGGCATGCTCAGATGGTTTGTCAGCTGCACTAAAGTTGTTTAAGCAGCAAATCTTTGAGTGAAGTTATGTACTTTTTCTTTCTTTTCCTTCTTTAGAGCAATTAAGCCTTTCATTAAAGCTGCATGAGTTTTTTGGATTCTGTATTTGCTTCTGAACAATCTCTAAAAAATATTCCAATTCGTGATCGAATTGGCGGGTAAGGCAAAATACCATGAAGCTGCTTTTCCTTTCAGAGTATGAGGAAACAATCTACAGACTACATCTTCATGTTCTGCTGCTCATAGCCCTTCTAAACCCAAATAGAAACTCTGCAAATGATCATCTACGAGAATTCCTTCACTTGGTTCAAACTTGGGTAATATCTTGTAAAAAGTTTGAGGCAAATCATGCAAGGGAGGTGTTAGGTTTAAAGGAGACCTAGCCCTCCAAGCAGGTTGTGGAGGTGGCTGATTTGCATTCACATTTGCCATGATTCTGAGTGGAGTTTGCGGTGGGGATTGAACAAGAGTCTGAAAATGTGAACAGTGAGGGGAATTTGGTCCCAATTGATCCAAAGGTTGGTCAACTTCTTGTAAGGCTGTTTCTACCAATTCTTCAAGATCTTCTACCAACACTGAGTCTTCCAATTGAGGGCGATCCTTCTTCTGATACTCTCTTCTAGGTAGGACAGAGATAATAGGTAATCCTCCAATCTTTTTCGCATATGCCCTGGTAATTCTCCTTAAATCATCAACCACTTCGTTATCAACGGGATAAAGATACCCCGTTTCCTTTTCTTCAGGAGTGGGTTTGTGAAGCAAACTGTTTTCAGAACTGTCACCGGTGGAGTAATTTCGAGAAAGCGGGCTTCCTCGTTCAGCCATGCATTGGTGGCCCTCCTTCTAGCGCCAAAACTGTTGGGGCCTGGAAAATAACAGGTAACAACTGTAGGGATTCTCCCCAATAAACGTTCTCAACTAGCTCGTTATTGTTTGGTATGGGGAATCCGTCCGGTTTACGGTCCGGCTACCGTAGATCAAGTAACGGTTAAAGTGTTTTACCCAATGTTACAAATATCGTGTCGACGAATATATCGTCGAGGGTCCAAAAAGAAATTATCGGATTTATCGACGAAAATGTCGGCAAACATCGGCAATATATCGACAACTTAAAAAAATACAAAAATATTCATTTTTTTCGATTTTCTAAACATCTAAATGCTGTAAATATTAATTTTTTACAATCATGCTGTAAATTTAAATTTAAATTTATATATATTAAAATTTTAATTTATCAGTAAACTGTAAATGTTTTAAAATTTTAATGTATAGTATTTACTATTATTATGTATAATGTATTGTATATTATAATTAATAATTAATAATTATATATAATATATAATATATATTCCAATACGGGAAAGGGAATTCTACCATCAAACTTTCATTTCAATAGTCACTCTCACTATCGTATTTCAATTCAATGTTAATTGATCAATCCAAAATAAATTAATCAAATTTCAATCCAAAATAAATTAATCAAATGTTTACCGACATTTGGTTCAACATAAATTCCACCTAAATACTCTTCTTTTAATCAAATTAAAATATATATTTATTAATTAGTAAATATTTTATTGTTAATTAAATAACAATAAAATAATCATATTGTCAAGTTTATGAGATCCGAAGAATCGAACTTGGATTAGGAAGATTTATCGCTCAACGTCCAAAGATTCACTAGTGACTTATTATAATTTTAAAATACATCATCATATTTTTGCATTAAATCGTTAAGAAGAAGCCTCGTTATTAATTATTATTCACATGTACATGAACCTAAAACTCCCCTTAAATATATATAGATTGTGATTTGGGTATTAAAAAAGAAATATACATAATTTCATAAAAGATACTTATTTATGGTAACTGACCAAGACGGTTCCGTGCTGACAGACCTGTTGGTTGGACGGAAATTGTAGAGGGCGAACGCGTTTAAACTGTGGAATTTTTTTTTGGATTTGGTAATACAAGATGGAAGAATATATTATAATAATAATAAAGAAGAAGATTATATATATAATATATTCCTTGAAACGAAGTGTTTCACGAACATCAAGTTTGGGTTAGAAACTTCACGCCTATCGGCCCTCACCTTCAATGTCTGTCCGTTCGGGAAAGGTTGATCCCGCCATCCGGCCGGGTAACAACGATGGGAAGGATCTCCATCGATCCATTCATGCATCAATCCACTACTGGGCACTACCGCCATATGGCCAAGGCTGTTCGATCCCGCCCGACATTTACCTTCCCGCCATCAAGATAATATATATTATATATTAAACATATTATTGTAAGTCCACCGGTGTTTAAACTTTAGCCACGGAAACCCACAGTTCGCCGGCGTTTACCCACAGTTCGCAGAGCTCTGGAGTCCAGACTACATGCAACAGATTGGAAAAAGGTTAAAACGCCCCAAAAATCGGTTTTTAAACCCCCGACGGACCCGCGATGCTACCTATCGACTCGCGATTTTGGCTGAAAAAATAGCGATTTTTTCACCAAAAAATTGCGATTTTTAGATACGAAAAATGGCCGATGTTTACCCCGATTTTTGCCGATAATATCGCCGAGGAGATCGTATCGCGATATATCACGATATTGGCGATATATCGCCGATATTTGTAACATTGGTTTTACCAGTTACGGCCCGTCCACTGTAGGTTTATTTTTTTATTTTTTTTATCTTTATGTATGATGTGTAGGTGCCTAACTAAATGCAAGCGATAGAGATAACGAGGAGGGTCACAACGTGATGCGTAGGTTCTTACCTCTCGTCTTACCTCTTTTGCTCCTAAATCACAAATAAAGCAAAACTAAGGCTAATTAATCTATCCCTAGGGAGCAATATTGTAATTAATGGTGAGTAATATATTGTATAACATGCATTAGGAAATTTATAGATAGCGGTTAACATTTCGGAACACATGAATATCAACAGAAAGATGAACAAAGAGATAGCTCATTGTTAATTTAAAACACTCATTACTCAACTACGATTGTGGAAATTTCATAGAAATAAACAAGAGCACATTCACAACATGAAGGAATTCATAAGTTAGAATGATCTCACAGTTCATGGAAATAAGCTGAAACTGAAACAATTCATATCCAACCAGCCCATGGCAAACATTTGAAACTCCACAGTGCTTTCTCCAGCCGAAAAGTTTAACTCTTTATTATAAGATGAATTAGTTCTCCTTACAATAATCTTGCCCAAAGATGGTCTGAAAAAAGGTCCTTCTTTAATTAAAACTTGCCTATATTTATACAAAAAGCAAAACTCTTGGGATGCCCCTTGCTGCCTTTTGGGCTTCCAACCTTTCTTTTACAAAAATTTGTCTTGTAGCTTGTGCACAAAAATAAATATAATATAGTACATTATTTATCAATATTCCAAAATGTCCCACTAGAAGGGCCCATATTGCTCGTTCATGAACCTTTTCCATGCATTAGCATCTTGCTACTATGCCTTCAAAACCAGAAGGCTCAAGGAATCGAATGCTAATCTCATGCTTGGCAGCTTGCATCTTTACACCTTCTATTCTAGCAGGAATCGGGCGCATTTGGTCCTCCAATAAGTGTATGCTGAAAGCTGCATGTGATACTTCATTTTTTAATACCCTTTCATCCAAATCCTTGGCCTGTTGGATTGCTTGTTCATCCTCACTGTATCTGTCCTGTAAATGTTTTAAAAACAGTTCATGTTCAGGAAGCACCTCCAATCTTTTCACAGCAGAAGTCTGACATCGGTTATAGGTCAGGAGTACTCTCCTGCAAAATTCAGCACAAGCAATCTTTGTCTTCTTCACTGTCTTTTTAAACTCCTCTGCAGTATTACTGGCAAATTCAGTTAACTCATATTCTTGCTTCAATGTCTGTTGATCTTTGACGGATGGGCCTGCATGAGATTCTTTATTTGTTTCTACCCAAACCATTCTCCCCTTTAGAATTTCCAATATATCTTGAGTCATCGTTATCGATCTCCATATCTGAACCTCTTTCTTTTCGGATAGCCATTTCTTTCTTTAAAGCTTGCATCTTGCCTGACTTCGATTTGAATCGATCCTGGGATGTATATTCTGTAATCCTTTGACGACTTGCAATATCCCACGAATGTTTCCTTCTTGCCTAAAGTTTCTAACTTGGTCATGTGAATGTAGACTGGAAAGTAATTATTCACCCTGGTGACGGCCAGGTTCATCAAGTATCCTTCAATTGTCTTATTCAGGTCACGACATCAGTGTCATCAAGTTTCTATCATATGTAATAGACTATAATCATTGTGTTTGAGGGATAACCCCTTTTGTCTCTCAGAAGTCGGTTGAGTAGATCAGTTAATGGTTTTGGACATACTCCCCGTACCTTCGGGTATATTGGAAGTGCCCATCCCCTAAGCTAATCAAGGTCATTACCACAAAAATAAAATAAACCAACAATTTACCCACTCCTTATTCAACTCATCTAATTAATCTTAAAACTTACCAACAAGGCACTGCAATACTTATTTGAGACTACAACAACAACTCTCATACACAAGCACTCCATTTCATTGGCACTGGTCTTCTTCGTTTTCTATTGATTAAATCAATTTCCGCATATTGTCATGAATGGTGTGTGAGTGACAAATGTTGTTGTTGTTATAATTCAATTCATTTGCAGTAACTCATTGTTAAGGTTTTAATTCACTTCACGTAAACTCCTATAATCATTTATTTCTTTCTGTAGGGCAAAAACCTTAGATTTTACTTTTCATTAGGGTCCACCCCCTTTGGCTTCGCTAGGAGTTGGCATAGACGGAGGAGCAGAGTATCAGGTGACAACACTTGGCTCGAGCTTGTCCCCAAGGTTGCACCCAGTGGCTTGAAGATTTTTGCCACGTTACCCGAGGTGCGAATTAGGCGGCAACACCTACCTCTACTCAACTCGCCTCTCTAGGGCGCATTTATCTGTGGAGTCAGTTTTCCAAAACTTTGACTTTCATTTTTGACCTAGCCTCTACTAGGGTCCCAAATCCAGATCTGCAGTCAAAATGATCAGCATGAAGATTGAAGATCGTTTGGAAGGGGCTTCCAACTTCATCCCTTGGAAGTCTAGGGTTCTTCTTCTACTAGAAGAAAATGACCTATTACAGGTTGTAAAGGCAAAGGTCACAGAACCAGAAGTAGGAGAAGACAAACCTCGCTGGAGGAAGAATGATGCCAAAGCAAGAAGGATTTTGGTGGATTCAGTTAGAGACCACTTGTTTCCTCATATCTCGGAAAAGACGACAACGAGGAAGATGTTCAAAACCTTAAAGAAGTTATTTGAACATAGTAATATCAATGTGACCCTCACATTGAGAAATAAACGGTCAAATATGAAGAAGACGAAGTCCGAGAATATTGCCTCATATTTCATGAGGATCACCGAACTCAAAGACAAGCTAAAGTCTAGTGGGGACAATCTTGAAGAAAATGATCTCGTTATGATGACCTTAAATGGTCTCCCTCCATCTTGGGAGTCTTTCATCCAAATTATAAGTGGTCGAACCAAGTTGCCCAAATTTGATAAGCTATGGGCAGAATGCAATTAGGAAGAAACAAGAATCACTCCATGCCAAAGACTTCATGGCGCTCAACCTAAGGAGAATCAATCGTTCATATCTCATGCCAAGTAATGCAAGGGAAGGGGAAGGAAGTCCTTCAATCACAAGCACCAAGATAAGAGATCAAGGCCTTTTACAAATCAGAAGAAACTAGAGAAGAAGGATTTATCTTAGATACAGTGTTACAGGTGCAAGAAATATGGTCATTATGCCAGTAGCTGTTGAAGCTCAATCAAAAGGAAGCATGAAGCTTCAACTACTCATGTAGAAGAAGACCCTCCTCACAAGGAGCCAAGGAAGGATGATCGTTCGAAGTATTTCTTCTAAATGATATGAAGATCCAGGCTATGACGATTGTCAATCAAGCATATGAAGATCAGTAGACTCTGACAGTGGGAGCCCACCCACAAAACTACAAAAGATAAGTATTTGATTTTACATGCTCTAGTAGATTAGGTCTAGTTGTTTTTTAATATGTTTTACACAAATCTACATTTCTAAATTCAGGTTGTTAAATAGCTTGTCTTGCTGCAAAACCCATCTAGGATGACGACTCCTTTATAACATACTGGAGTAGTACACACTCTTAATGGTATGCTATAATGGAGACCATAAGCATCCGGATAATGGCCTTACGTGTGTTGTGTCGAAGCATTGACTAAAACGTTGCCTACATTATTTCGTTAATACATTGATTATGAAATATTGCTAACCATCTAACGAGATTTGACTTGTAGGGAATGCCATGATCCACAAGAACAAGTGATCCCATTGATATACGGATGGAACGAAAGCAAAAATCCTCTAGAAGCATGTATCATGACTCTCAGACCCAGAATAATATCTTGCAGAGATTTGGTGATCAGAAGCAGAAAGCTTCTACGAATGTCGGTCTATTTGCTGCTTCAACAAGATTTACTCAACCGACTTCTGAGAGACAAAGGGGGTTATCCCTCAAAGACAATGATTATAGTCTATTACATATGATAGAAACTTGACGACACTGATGTCGTGACTCGAACAAGACAATTGAAGGATACTTGATGAACCTGGTCGTCACCAGGATGAATAATTATTTTCTAGTTTACATTCACGTGCCCAAGTTAGAAACTTTAGGCAAGAAGGAAACATTCGTGGGATATCGCAAGTCTTCAAAGGATTACAGAATATACATCCCAGGATGAATTCAAATCGAAGTCAAGCAGGATGCAAGTTTTAAAGAAGAAATGGCTATCCGAAAAGGAAGAGGATCAGATATGGAGATCGATGACGATGAAGAGATGACATCATCTCCCCCTCCAAACAACAAGAGGGAATCTGGAGAAATGAATAAACCGATCAGTCCCATTGATCTAGTTGAGCTAGATGATGCTCCCACAGATATGGCAGTAAGCCGAAAAAGACCCAGATGGGCACGACAGATTTTGCAGAATGCAGAGGAGCATGAAGCTCCGCATGGAGTAGATGGGAGCATTGAAAAATACAAGGCCAAATTTGTTGCCAGAGGGTTCTCTCAAAAAGAGGGAGTCGATTATGATGAGACATTTGCTCCTATGGCTCGATATAATTCTATCATATCGATCATTGCTATTACTTCAACAATGGGATGGAAGTTTTATCAAATGGATGTCAAGACAAACTTTCTCAATAATATTGTTGATGCTTTATTTCTTGGAATTAGAAGTATGATAAAGGCAGAGGAAGATTTTCCTAGGTCCAGGAAAATACACCATAGATATACTGAAAAGATTCAGAATGTTGGATTGTAAGTTTATGGCTACTCTGATGGATGCAAATTGGAAGAAGTTTAGAGATTATGCTTCAGATTCAAATTTGATCCATCCCACCATGTATCGGTAGTTGATTGGGTCCTTGATGTATTTGACAAACATTAGACCAGATATTTGTTTTGCTGTGACTGCCCTCAATCAGTTCACGTGCGAACCAAGGTAGATTCACTAGAATGCTGTAAAACATGTGCTTAGATACTTACATGGCACTGTGGGATATGATCTATGATAGAATTCAGATTGTGACTTGAGATTGCAATGGTTTACAGATTCAGATTGGTCCGGATGCACTACAGATAGGAAGAGCACTTTAGGATGCTGTTTCAGTATGAGTTCTGCAGTAATTTCCTAGTACAATAGGAAGTAGAACTTAGTAGCTCTCAGTATTGTAGAGGTCAAGTATATGGATGCTAGTTCACAGCCCGAGAAACAGTTTGACTTCGTAAACTTCTTGCAGGATTGTTTGGCCAGTTTCTAGAGCCAACCTAATTCATTGTGATAAAAAGAGTTGTGTGGAGATGTCAGTGAATCTTGTATTTTATGACAAGTCGAAGCACATAGAGATTCGGTATCACTTCATACGAGATATGGTGTAGAAAGGTGCATTCGAGCTACAATATATTTCGACAGATGACCAGATTTCATATCTTCTCACCAAGCCTCTTCCCAGAGTGAAATTTGAATACTTCTGCGGAAGACTTGGAGTAGAAGAGAACGTATCCCTCCTTGAGAGGGAGAGATGATCGAGAGACACTTACCATACCTTTGCCCACGTACCTTTGTTTGTCTAGGTTCTCAGCGAGGTATGGGACGGCAGATGAGACAGACAGGTAGTAGATGGCCGGGTTCACACAGGTGCCTTTGCTTGTCCAAGTACTCTGCTAGTTATGGGAGAAATCACATCGGCAGATGAGTCGGAAAGGTAGCTGATGGTCGTGTGATTGCATAGGTACCTCTACTTGTTCAGGTTCTCAGCCAGGGATGGGAGTACCCCATCGACAGATGAGACAAATAGGTAGTAGATGGTCGTGCACGTGTCCTCATCCAGTATCTCTAAGCCATGTATGGAAGTATTCCATCGGTAATAGAGACGGATATGTAGCAGAATATTTCCTCTCAGACATCCAAATAGAACAAATTCAGAAAGACAACCTTCAGTACGTTTAGAGATGATAGAGACAGTATAGATGTACAGGTGAAATCTAGATGATTATGATGCTGACGAAGACCAAAGAATACCTTCCTTGTTGAGAGGGAGTGTTGGAGTTTGTGCAACTTCAGAAGCTATTCTTATTGTCCTCCTTTGGGTGTTGAACTTGTAATAATTCATACAAACCCTAGAAAGAACATTGTAAACCTTGGGGTGAAAAGCCAACAATAAAAGAATAAAATAAAATTATGAAATATAAACTTTTATTGCTCCCCCAAGTGAAGTCAGCCCCAGTTAAATTATGATTGGGAAAACAGTATAAATAGGAGGCACACCTCATTATTTCATATAGTAGCAACACAACAACATAGTGAAGTTTGCAGTTTTTTGGGAGAGATACGAAGTTCGCATATACTGTAGAAGAAGACTGTTTTTCAGAGTTTCTATCTTTGGAAAGATTTTCCATAATTTCTCTTTCTTCTTCATTATACTCTGATCTCAGAATTATCATCTTTAGAGGAAGGTTGGTGGGTTTTCTCCCATTTGGGTTTCCCAGGTGAAAAATACTCGTGTTATTGTTCTGTGTTTTGTCTATCTTCTAGTGATCCTATTGATAAATGCAATTAAGATATACTGCTATAATCTTAAGAAAATCTAACAGCCTTGTCCTCAAAGATTAGAGAAGACAAGACTTACATCGGATTTATTGGTTGTAATGTCATCTCTCGATCCTTTATTTTGACACTTGACGAAATGAGACGATACGAGTTACGAATTCCAAGGAAAAATGTCGCATCGTCTGTGATGTGGCCCATTCGAGATCTATTTTCATTGGAGGTGATTGTTGATTGTCTTGTTGGATAAATATTCATGTTTTTTGCTTCGGTTGCAGATTTTGTGTTCTTTTGTTTTTGAATTTATAACCCCTTTGTTTATGTTCGTTGGTCAAAATGATTTTTGTAGTTTGGGTGTCGGTAAGAAGTTCTTGTTGCTTGTTTTTCTGCTAGATTGACTCCCTTTTGAACTGTGATGGGAACCGAATTTGTATTCGCTTCTTCTTCCTCATATGCAATTAGTTTTCTGGATAGTCTGGATGCTTCCTTCTGGATTTGAACTAATTTGTTCTCTAATAGATTAATATTATTCTGAATCTTCTCAAACCTTGCGTCTTGCGACTGTTTTTCCTCTTTTAACTTCTCGATTTGTTCTTCTAGTTCTTGATTAACCTTCTTCATGGTGGAATTTTCTTCGTCCTTTCCCTGTAACTATTGTTGGAAAGCTTGAATCTTCTCTTCTAACTTTTGACTGCATTGAACTTTATCTTTTGCCTTCTTGATTTGCATAAGTAATTTCTGATTATGATCTCTTAAACGAGAGATCTCTTCTTCTTTACTTGCAATAACCTTGTTGAGATCCTTGTGTTTCGGTTGCATTGATTTCCCATCTACTTGCGACATCACCTTTGATATTTCTCTGAAGTTTTCAGATGACGCGACTTTTGATTATGACTTCATGTTAATGTTCGGTAACGTGATTTTTATCTTTTTGTAGGGAAATATCAAAAACTTCTTTTTAGCATTTAAGAGAAAAGTCCCCAATGTTTCTATCCACGGTGATCCCAAAATTAGGTCACTGTCACTACTCCATATGGATCTAACTATAAACTGTGAGACGCTAGTATAATCTTCAATGTTCCTATGTAAATCGCTTATTTCATATTCTTTGTTATTCCAAAAGTCTAACCTTTCACCTATATTTGACTCCGGAATTGCTAACTCCTTAGCAAATTCATCACTAATATAATTATTGCGTTCGCCAGGAGAAATAGAAATAGTAATGTCCTTCCCTCTAATTGTTCATTTTATTTGGAATAACATTGAAACAAAAGTTTTTAAAGTGCTTGAAAATATTCCTTGTTTTTTGTCATGAGACTCCATTTTATTTGTTAGAGATTTAGCTCTGGAGGCACTCCGCATGTTTTTGTCTTGTATGTGGAAGTGACCATGCACCAGCTAGGCTACTTTACTTTGTAATGTTGTTTTATAAAGTTTAAAGTGACTCTTATGTAAATGAGACTTTTTATAAAGTATTTCCATGTTTTAATTTTATAAAGTGACTTTATGAGATAAAGTGCACTTGGTTCATAGAGTAAATGTGACTTTATTAAAATTAAATGTAACCACTTTTGGGGGGCAAGTTTCTCAACTCTTGATCTTGAAAAGACAAGATTTAATCTTGGCCTTTGGATTTAGGGATTGGGAAGGTGAAAAGTCATTCTCAAGTTATAAGAGAGAGCCTAGGGTAGTGTGCAAGACAAAGTAAGGAAAGCATTTCCAAGAGTGAGCATTTGGCTAAGTTATTTGCAAAGAGAGAGGGAGCTGCAATTTTTCTCAAGTGGGCACGAATCCCAAGGATAATTTATTTTTCTGAAGAGGGCACGAATCCCAAGGAGCTGGGCAGTTTTTCAAGGCATTTAGTTTCTTCTGAGTTGTACTGTTCTGTACAGTCCGTATGGTACAACAACGGCACATATTTTGAGAAAAAAAATTATGGGCACGATTTTCGAGGAGAAGAAAAAAATTGTTTTTTTCAAGCACAGAAATCCGTACAGTCTGTACTATTCCGTACAGTTTGCTGGGCACAGAATTCAAGGTGGGCACTGAAATCGAGAAATTTGGTACAGTCATTAATGCTGAAATAAATGTTGTAAATTATTTTTTTCCCTGATAAATGCTGCAATAAAACTCTCTTGGATTGGTTTTTCCTAGGGTGGGGTTTTTCTAGGGTCACATTGACCAAAATTCTACTACTTTTTGGGTTTATCAGTCTGCTCTTTTTTTATGTGTATTTCCGCTGCTATAGGCATAGCTTTTCAGTGTTTGATCTTCAAGGTTGTTGGGTTTTATGCATGAGAAGTATTTTTACTTGATTATAGTTAAAGTCTGAAATTTGGGTTTAACTAAGTGTTTGGCAAAAGTCTGAATTTTTGTCAATATTTCTACATTATTATGCTTCTTATCCCAAGATGTATCAAATAATTACTCTTTTATCTTGTATAGTATACTATACTCTTCAATAATTAATTTTTTTCCTTAAAGACTTCTTGTATATTAAATGTAGATTGGGTGGTTGGGAAGAAGGAATGTTACCCTCTACACCCAACTTCAAATCTTGGGGATTAATTTTATAAAAAATAAATATTTTCTTAAATAGACTTGTAAAGCACTTTAATGCTAAAAAAACGATTGATCATTCACTCTATAATTTAATTCTTTTTCCTTCACTCTATTATAAAACCCATTTTTATTAATGTAATGGTTTTTTATTAAAAAAACCAAGTGTGGTTTCATAATACAAAGGGTTGTTGTCTTTTTCCCTTTTTCTTCTTCTTATCCTTCTTTTTTCTATTTTTTTTTGATTTTATGACTTGTTTATAAAACCATAGTTTTAGGAAACCCTAGGATGGTTAAAAACCAATTTTCACGAATTGTAAAATATTAATGAGAAACTATTATTAAATTTTAGGGCAACATGGAGGGTGGATGGAGATGAGTAAAATGGGAGGGATGAGTGTGAGCGAGCGGAGTTGATTTAAGGTCAAGGGCCTCAAAATTTATAAACTTTGAAAATAACCAGGCAAGGTCTGAATCTTTAGCCAAAAGTTGGACTAGAACGCCGCTCTGATACCACTGAAATGACAAAATCGTTTCTTACGGGAAAACCCAATGTAAATAATATAAATATTCCATGAATGAAATATAATGTAAATCGATAAAATATATATGATGATATTTTACAATTACATTGCCTTGGGCTTTATAAGCCATTTTTGCTCCTTTTCAATATAAGTCATGTCTTTTGACTTTTCATAATTATTTGATTAATTATTTCTTATTTAATAATTAATAATTATTAATATTTTTTTTTGTTGGCAAGTGGAAGAACCTCCTTGACTAGCAATTTTGCGATTGGCTAAGTTAGCACGAACTAGGGGCATCGAAGCTGTTAAAATCACCCGGGGATCGCACCTGGTCTGGACTGCACCAACCCTTAACATGGTTGGATTTTTTTGGTATCCGTGGGATTTGAATTGGCGACCTTTCTGCTTAGGGGGTGTCTTAACCATACTCCACCACCAACTGTTCTACATCTCACAGATAATAATTATTAATATTAATTTATATTAATATTAATAATTAATTTATGTTATGTTATATTTTTTTATATAACAGAGTCCAAGTCCTATCAACTTTTGCTTTAATTGTTGCAAGTATCTCCTCTTGGGAGTAGATAAGATAAGATAATTTTATTAATGTCCAACAACTGAGCACAAAAGTAGGTCAATGGGACTGTGTGGTATCATGATGTCAATAGAGAATGTAAAGGCTAACAATGGAACTAAGAGTTGGCCTGCAAAAAATGCTCTCTGGAGCCAAAGCTGCATGCTTTCTGACAGCTACTGCAGATTAATTATTCAGTTTTTTTTTTCATAATAGAACTTCATGATGATGAATTGGTTTTTGGAGCACAAGCACAACTTGCAGAGCACGAGCAATCCCAGAAGATATCAAAACATATTCTTTATATCTTGATTGAAAACAGCTTGTCAATTTGTGTCTCTTGTTATGAAGCCGCTTTAGTTGCAAGAGGCAAAGCTAAATGATGCCAACACAACATTTTGCTAGGTTTATGTTCTTTGAAATCTTTGTTGTTAGTAGCTTTGTTGCCTTGTTTTCCTTTGATTCATTATGTACCCTTTCCTACCTTTCTCTTGAAACAGGTTAATTCAATGTAGCAGCAATTGTGCATCAACAGCTCATAGTAGAACAGAAATAAGGAAAAGGGCAAGAACCAATCAATATGAAGACCTTAGTTTTGAGAGAATAGCGATTCCAAGCAGCACTGACTGCTTAAAACAACTGAATGAACATAAAGCAGCCTGCGAGAAAAAAAGGAAAAGGCCAAGAACCAATCAATTTCAAGACCCCAGTTATAAGAGAATATTTATTTCAAGGAGCAGTGAATACTTAAAACAACTGAATGAACACAAAGCAGCACGTGAGGAGGAAACAGTAATGAATTTACAGACTTGCTTCAGCAATGCATGGAAAGATAAATTTAGACTACGTTGGCCTGAAGGTGTAAAACAAACTGGATTTCTTTCATCATATACAGATGAGCATACTGAAACTAAATGCGAGCATGGTATATATAAAAATGATTGGCAGCAATCTTATTGGGAAGCACACTTGCAAGAGTAAGTAAAACTTTATTATAGCAGATGAGAAACATTTTATATCTAAGCATATTCTTTGTTTTAACATTTAAGAAGATCTACTCTATTTTTTCTTCAGATCTTTATCTACCTTCACTACTAATTACTTTTGGTTTTGTTATGGATTTGCATAGTTGTCTCCGTGAAGGAGCTGCTAAAGCCTTAGTTCCATCGTATGAAGGCTCCATTGGAGAGATACTTGTAACAGGTAATTATGTGGTTGTTTTTTTGCATTGTGTGCTACTATGCTCTCTTCTCCGTTGTTCGATCAGCTCACATCAATTATGCTAATGATATGGTGTTTATATGGCATTTTATTTTGATTTTGTCATACGCCTGTTCACTTATACTTTTAGGTTTTTATAGATTGATGAAAAACAAGAAAGTTCTGCCTACTGTTCACATACAGTCATTAAGTGTTAGATTTTCATAAGATTATAGCAGTATATCTTAATTGTATTTATCAATAGGATCACTAGAAGATAGACAAAGCACATAACGATAACACAAGTATTTTTATCCTGAGAAACCCAAATGGGAGAAAACCCAGCAACCTTCGTCTAGAGATGATAATTTTGAGATTAGAGTACAATGAAGAAGAAAGAGAAAATATGGAAAAGCTTTCCAAAGATAGAAACCCTGAAAAACAGTCTTCTTCTGTAGTATATGCGAACTTCTCTCTCTCCCAGAAAACTGCAAACTTCATTGTGTTTGTATGCTGCTGCTGTGTGGAATAATGAGGAGGGGCGCCTCCTATTTATACAGATTCTACACTAATATTTTGACTGGGGCTGACTTCTCTTGGGGGAGCAATATATTTTATATTTTATAATTTATTTTATCTTTTCTTTTGCTTGCTTTTCTCCCCAAGGTCTACATTGTTCTTCTAGGGTTTGTATGATTGATCACAATAAGTTCATCTCTCGTAGGAGGTACAATACAAGAACAATAAGAATAGCTTCTGAAGTTGCACAGACTCTAACACTCCCTCTCAACAAGGAAGGCATTCTTCGGTTTTCATCAGCATCACGATCATCTGGGTTTCATCTGTACATCTATACTGTCTCTATCATCTCTAAACGTACTGAAGGTTTGCCTTTATGAATTTGTTCTATTTGGATGTATGAGAGAGAATCTTCTGCTACCTATTCGTCTCTACTGCTGATGGAATACTTCCATGCTTGGCTAGAGATCTTGGATGAGCAAATGTGTACGACCATCTACTACCTGTTCCTCTCATCTGCCGATGGGGTACTCCCATACCTGGCTAAGAACCTGAGCGTGTAAATGTGCACGACTATCTACTGCCTGTTCGTCTCATCTGTCGATGGGTTACTCCCATACCTGGATGAGAACTTGAATGAGTAGAGGTGTCTGTGCAATCACACGACCATCTGCTACCCTTCTGACTCATCTGCCGATGGGATTTCTACCATACCTGGCTGTGCACCTGGACGAGCAGAGGCATTTGTGTGAACCCAACCGTCTACTACTTGTCCGTCTCATCTGCCGATGGGATTTCTCTCATACCTGGTTGAGAACCTGGACGAGTAGAGGTACGTGGGAAAAAGTATGGTAAATGTCTCTCAGTCATCTCTCCCTCTTAAGGAGGGATACGTTTTCTTCTACTCCAACTCTTCCGCGAAAGTATTCGAGCTTCATCCTGGGAAGAGGCTTGGTGTGAACATTTGCAGTCTGGTCATTTGTTGGAATATATTGGAGCTCGACCGGACCTTTCTGCACCATATCATGTATGAAGTGATATCGGATCTCTATGTGCTTCGACTTGTCGTGAAATAAAGGATTCATGGACATCTACACACAACTCTTGTTATCACGGTGAATCACTGTTGGCTCTGGAATCTGACCAAACAATCCTGTACGAAGTTTACGAAGCCAAACTGCTTCTTGTGCTGCTGAACTAGCAGCCATATACTCGGTCTCTGCAGTACGGAGAGCTATTGAGTTATGCTTCCTATTGTACTAGGAACTTACTGTAGAACCCAAACTGAAACAATATCTTGAAGTGCTCTTCCTATTTGTAGTGCATCTAGACCAACCCGAGTCTGTAAACCCTTGCAATCTCAAGTCACAATCTGAATTCTATCGTAGATCATGTCCCACAGTGCCACATAAGTATTTGAGCACATGTTTTGCAGCAGTCCAGTGAATCTGCCTCGGTTCGCACTTGAACTGATTGAGGGCATTCACAGCAAAACAAATATCTGGTTTGGTGTTTGTCAGATACATCAAAGACCCAATCAACTGGCGATACATAGTGGGATCGATCAAATTTGAATCTGAAGCAGAATCTCTTAGCTTCTTCAAATTTGCATCCATCGGAGTAGCTATGAACTTGTAGTCCAACATTCCAAATCTCTTCCGCATATCTATGGTGTAATTTCCTTGTCTTAGGAAAATATTCTTCTGCCTTTACCATACTTCTAATCCCAAGAAGTAATGCATCAACAATATCATTGAGAAAGGTTGTCTTGGTATCCATCTGATGCAACTTCCATCCCATTGCTGAAATAATAGCAATGATCGATCTGATGGAAGTATATTGAACCATAGGAGTAAATGTCTCATCATAATCGACTCCCTCTTTCTGAGAGAACCCTCTGGCAACAAATCTGGCCTTGTATTTTTCAATGCTCCTATATGCTCCATGTGGAGCTTCATGCTCCTCTGCATTCTGTAAAATCCGTCGTGCCCATTTGGGTCTTTTTCGGCTTACTGCCATATCTGTGGGGGCATCATCTAGCTCAACTGGATTGATGGGACTGATCGGTTTATTCATTTCTTCAGACTCCCTCTTAATGTTTGGAGTGGCGATGATCGCATCTCTTCATCGTCATCGATCTCCATATCTGATCCTCTTCCTTTTCGGATAGCCATTTCTTCTTCAAAGGTTACATCCCGACTGACTTCGATTTGCCTCTATCCTGGGATGTATATTCTGTAAGCTTTTGAAGACTTGCAATATGCTACAGATGTTCCCTTCTTGCCTGAAGGTTCTAACTTGGAAACGTGAATCTAGAATGGAAAGTAATTATCCATCCTGGTGACGACCAGGTTCATGAAGGATCCTTTAATTGTCTTGTTCGAGTCACGACATCAGTGTTGTTAGGTTTCTATCATATGTAATAGACTAGAATCCTTGTCTTTAAGGGATTACTCCCTCTGTCTCTCAGAAGTCGATTGAGTAAATCTTGTTGAAGCAGCAGATGGACCGACATTTGTAGAAGCTTTTCGCTTTTGATCACCAAATCTTTGCATGAGATCATTTTGGGTTTGAGAGCCATAATACATGCTTCTAGAGGCTTTCTGCTTTCGTTCCATCCGTATATCAATGGGATCACTTGTCCTTGTGGATCATGTCATTCCCTACAAGTCAAATCCTGTTAGATGGTTAGGAATATTTCATAATCAATGTATTAACGAAATAATGTAGGCAACCTTTTAGTCAATGCTTCGACACAACAAACGTAAGGCCATTATCCGGATGCTTATGGTCTCTATTATAGCATACCATTAAGAGTGTGTACTACTCCAGTATGTTATAAAGGAGTTGTCATCCTAGATGGATTGTGCAACATGACATGCTATTTAACTACCTGAATTTAGAAATGTAGATCTGTGTAAAACATAAGAACAACCAGATCTAATAAACTAGAGCATGTAAAATCAAATACTTATCTTTTGTAGTTTTGTGGGTGGGCTCCCATTGTTAGAGTCCATTGATCTTCATATGCTTACTTGACGATCATCACAGTTTGGATCTTCATATCATTTCTTAGAAGAAGAACTCCGAACGGTCATCCTTCCTTGGCTCCTGGTGAGGAGGGTCTTCTTCTACATCAACAGTTGAAGCTTCATGATTTCTTTTGATTGAACTTTGACAGCTACTAGCATAATGATGGTATCTCTTGCACCTGTAGCATTGTATTTGAGATAAGTCCTTCTCTTGTTTCTTCTGATCTGGGGGAGGACTTCATCTCTTATCTTGATGCTTGTGATTGAAGGACTTCCTTCCTCTTCCCTTGTCTTTCTTGGCATGAGATATGAACGCTTGATTCTCGTCAGGTTGAGTGCCATGAAGTCTTTGGCATGCTGTGATTCTTGTTTCTTCCTGAGTGCATTCTGCCCATAGCTTATCAAATTTGGGAAACTTGGTCCGACCACTTATAGTTTGGATAAAAGACTCCCAAGATGGTGGGAGACCATTTAAGGTGGTCATAACAAGATCCTTTTCTTCAAGATTGTCTCCACTGAACTTTAGTTTGTTCTGGAGTTCGGTGATCCTAATGAAGTATGAGGCAATATTTTCGTATTTCGTCATCTTCATATTCGACAGTTTATTCCTCAATGTGAGAGTCACATTGATATTACTGTGTTCAAATAACTTTTTTAAGGTTTTGAACATTTTCCTCGCTGTCGTCTTTTCCGAGATCTGAGGAACCACGTGGTCTCTAACTGAGTCCACCAAAATCCTTCTTGCTTTGGCATCATCCTTCTTCCAACGAGGTTTGTCTTCTCTGGCTTCTGGTTCTGGGACCTTTGCATTTGCACAGTGTAATAGGTCATTTTCTTCTAGTAGGAGAAGAACCCTAGACTTCCAGGTAATGAAGTTGGAAGTTCCTTCCAGACGATCTTCAACCTTCATGCTGATCATCTTGACTGTAGATCTGGATTTGAAACCCTAGCAGAGACTAGGTCAAAACTAAAGGTTGGAGTTTTGGAAAATTGACTCCATAGATAAATGCGCCCTAGAGATGCGAGTTGAGAAAATGTAGAGTTGATCCAAAACTGTGGAGGGAGTAGGTAAAAAATTGAAACTCTAATTTCTGTTGCAGCTGCAGAATTAGGTCAAAATTGAAAATTCTCAAAATTGAATTTTGTCTGCACCAAAAGATGCGCCCTCCTTAGAGCGAAATTCCCAAGGTCCTTTTTTTGCCAAAAGGTTGAGTGAAGACCTTTAAAGATGAAACCCTAGTTCTGACAGGTTTCCGATAGAGTTTCGACAATGGCTTTTTCTAGCATAGCTCTGATACCATGATAGATTTTCATAAGATTATAGCAGTATATCTTAATTGTATTTATCAATAGGATCACTAGAAGACAGACAAAGCACAGAACAATAACACGAGTATTTTTATCCTGGGAAACCCAAATGGGAGAAAACCCAACAACCTTCGTCTAGAGAGGATAATTTTGAGATCAGAGTACAATGAAGAAGAAAGAGAAAATATGGAAAAACTTTCCAAAGATAGAAACCCTGAAAAACAGTCTTCTTCTGTAGTATATGCGAACTTCTCTCTCCCTAAAAACTACGAACTTCACTGTGCTGCTGCGCTGTTGCTGTGTGAAATAATGAGGGGCGCCTCCTATTTATACAGATTTTCCACTAATATTTTAACTAGGGCTGACTTCTCTTAGGGGAGCAATATATTTTATATTTTATAATTTATTTTATCTTTTCTTTTGCTTGCTTTTCTCCCCAAGGTCTACATTGTTCTTCTAGGGTTTGTATGATTGATTACAATAAGTTCATCTCCCGTAGGAGGTACAATACAAGAACAATAAGAATAGATTTCTGAAGTTGCACAAACTCCAACATTAAGAACTTTTGTCAAACACTTCACAAGTCACTGATATTAACCTCAACAATAAATAAGTAAATACAAAGCTTGCACATTCATAAACAAGTAAATGTAACTTGACTGTAGGCTAATATATTGTTTGTAAGTAACATTTGCAGCAGAAAAACACACATAACAACAGACAACAAATTAATGAACACAGTGATTTTGGTCAAACATAGACCCTGGAAAACCCCCCTAGGGGGAAAACTAGCTGCAAGAGATTTTTATTTAGCATGAGATAAAATTTTCAGTATTGTTGCCACCTTTCACACACCTGGAGGGGACGTGGTAGAAATATTCAAGCCACTCGGTGTGTCATTGGGGGCAAGTCTTGAGTCAAAGTTGTCACCTTGTTCTTGACTCCTCCGTTTAGGCCAACTCCTAATCGAAGCCAAGGGGGGTAGACCCTATTAAATTGCTAAGGCTGTTAAGGCTTAGTGTGATGGTGATGAATGAGTTGTTTAGGAGTTTGATAAACAAATTTAACACAAGATATTGCAATATTAATTAAACCACAAACAACATAAAGATCAATATATGATAAGTAAAGCATGTGGAAACATATGATGATATAAAGTAAAAATAAACTAGCGCCAATAATGGAGTCCACAAATGAAAATGCCGTTGTATTGTTGAAAGAAATGTTGCAAGTGCTCGGTCAAATTTTAAATTAATATGGGATGAGTTGATTAAATTAGGGGGAAAGGGGACTCCAGATATACTTGAAGATACGAGAAGTATGTCCAAAATCGTTATCCGATGCGGCTCCCCGCAAGGAAATGTGGGTTGGTTGGAGTCTCTGAGACGTGTTCAACACTACACCAACAAGGGTGTAGCCTAACAGTGTCCCGAGGTTGCTACCTAGTTGTTCCCGCTTCCTTTGTGGATTTTGCCACCACAATAGATTAATTTGAGGTGTTGGATTTTTCCCTGGGAGGTTAATTCGGGGCATGAATACTTAATTAATCTAGTCACCCATGTTGCTTTTGATGCAGCCCACTGATCAAACGAACTACAAAGGTGCAGAGCATACACAACGGAGTCTAAAGGATTTTAAAGATTTAATTAAAGATTTTCTTTTAAAAGAAGAAAAAATGAACCTCCAAGGATCTCTTTCGGTTCAAGTAAACCGCATTCGGTTAAGCAAGGAGGGGTTGATTTTATGAGTGTTTTAAGTTCTTGAAATTAAAATTAAAGTGCTGAAGAAAAAACACGGTTATCTAATTATCTTACCACGAATCTCTTTCCCCTTTCGGGTCACTCTGGAAATCGTGGGGTAAGTAGTAAGTTTACTTTGAGAACTCGAAAGATGTAAACAATTTGCAATGTAACACAAAGTAGACTACTTATATGTGAATAAACAAAACAAAACAAAACAAAACAAAAAAATAGAAAAAAATAGAAAAAAATGAAAAATGACACGGATCCCCACAGGGGGGGATGTAGAGTGGGCTCGAAAGAGCCTACTCAAGCTTCCTTTTTATTATTTTTGATTACAACTTGATAGCAAAAACCACTTGGTTCTTATATAGGACGAACCCAAGGGCTTACAAAAAGGTCCAAAAGTTAACACCGAAGAAGGGGAAGCCCTTAGGGTTCTCCGGATGGCCCAAAAATTGCTTTTCGCACAATACCTCCTCCTCTTTTGGGAGGGATCTGCTAAAAACCAGCAAGCTTTAATTAGCATAAAGTGCCCAAAAACACTTTAAAAGTGTTTTTGAACAATGCAAAAAAAAATCATAAAAATTTCTAAGTTAAAACTATGTAAGAATGCAAAAAATTTAACCAAGGAAGGTAAGCTTTACTTGGGATCTTGGCTTGCCTATTGGGCAGCCAATGCAATGTGCACTTAGATGCAAGATTTATCTTTACAAATGAAAGACTATTCACCTTAAAGGAGCTTTAGATTTGACTTAAAACTGCTTATAAAAATGAAGGACTTTTTATTGCTAGATCTAGTTTTTTAAAAAGAAAGGACTTGGATCTTTTCTTAAATGAAACTAAATTTAGGCATGCAAATTCTATATATTCAGATCTAGGAAAAATACTAGCTTTAAAACAATACATCTAAAATATAAAAGGCAAGTAACCAAGGAAGTGTTGATAAAAAAGGTGAAAGAGTAAAAGAGGTGTCTTGGTGCCTGAATGGTCAACCATGGGGCTTTCCGCTGGAATGTCGAGGGACTATGCCTTTGAGAAAAAGTTTGGAGAAAGTGAAGAAGCAAACTAGATCAACGCCCTCTCCAATCTAGGAACGTGCTGCTAATCCAAAGGCTTGCCAAGATGTTTGTGAGATCTGGTTAATACATAAACAAAGATATTAAAATAACATGCATATAATCTTATAAAGCATGTTAAATCTAGATTTCCAGGCATGCATAAAAGAAAAGGAGATAGTCAATAAGCTTATTAACAAATTCCTTTCCTACCAAGATCATAATAAACTTATTAACAATCTTTTAGCACTGGATCCACAATATCAAAATAAGCAAGCTATGAACACAGATACAGGTTACCTCAGTGAAACATGGCAATGCTCATCCACACATAATAACATGACACCATCTTGCCTCCAAAGATTTCTTTTATTCCAAGCAACAAAAATAATTACCGTATTGCAACGGCAAAACCAATTCTCTATCCAACTCGAACTAGCTTGGAATGGAGAAGGTTGTGCTTTATTTATAGCCAGAGCCAAGCCCATAGGGGGCTACCTACACTGCAGATACACTTAGAGTTATCTGAGTTCGAACTGAAGAGGCACTGCAGAGGTGATTGACACCTCTTTCACTTAACTCACACTCAGCTGCCAACACACACCCACCAAACTCCACCTACCTTCCAGCTCAACGTCCTTTCTCGTCACACGTGAGCTCACGGGGGTTGGTGAGACGGGTTGACGTCACCATTCCTCATGATTCACCAGCTCTCAAAGGAATGGACCAAGGTTTAAAATAAATCAAAGTTTAAAACATGCCTTTGCTTGAAACAAATGAATGGGGTGGACCCCTCCTTCCCCCTCACGTGAGCCTCACGTTGAAGATAGTTTCACGTCACATCATAATACATACTCATGTTCAAACCAAGTTTTGGTATGTTCAAACCTTTAAGTTAAAAAGGGGTCCACGCTTGCTCCAAACTCTAGGCCTCACACATGCTAGCATGAGACTCTATGACGTCACCCATCCCTCTAATGTGAACTCCACTCACTCCATGCAAACTATGTTTTAAAATAAACTCAAGTTTAGAAGGATCGTGAGCCTTAGGGGGCCCATGCCATGTCACTCCATTCAAATATATTTTAATTTGACTTTGATTTTTTCATTTTCCAAAGTTTTACCATGGTGCCAAAATGTCATAATTTAGCATTAAAATGCCATTCTGAGTCCTGACACATCTTTAGTTGAATAATGCTCCACGGGGTGTACTTGTCGCCTCACTGATGTGGAAAGTGGTCCTTGGGGTATAGTGGACGCTTCGAGTGTGAAAATGAGTGTCCCCACGTCAGAAACGGACTCCGTATCTGACTTTTATTATACTTTGAAAATTTTTAATTAAACCATAAAAAACTGGCTTAAAAAACGAGAAAAAATTATTTTTCTTCGAAATTGACGAAACTTTAGGGGGACCTAGTACATGTCCAGATGACTCAATTTCAATGCCTAGCATGTTGAAAAACATTGACACGAAGGCTCTAATAACCTCCTAAGGCCGAAACACCAAGACGACTATCCCAACTTTGGAGGTATGAGTGAAAAACTCAGAAATTATTAGGCGTTTATTCAACATCCAATAATAACCAAGGGGAAAAATACTCTGGGTTAGTCGGCTTGATGCTCAAGTCTGGGAAGCCGAGCCTTTTATAAAAAATTAAATCCTAGGACATTTTTTACAATTTCCACAAGGGGGTATGAATATGTGTTACAAAATTTTTTTAAAAACATTTCCCAGAAGAAGGCTGGATGACTTCTGAACAATGAATAAAGAACAATGGTGTTTGTTCGTCTCATCCGGCTCACTTGATACCACCAACTAAGTATGACTTAGTGGGTAACAAGTACAACAGAGATAAATAACAATAGTTAATGCATAGAACAGAACCTCGAAAACAGTGCACTTCTCCACCCTTGAAAAACGTGCCAATGCTTGCACAGTCAGCTACAACACTTTGCCTGCTATTGCCCCACTGTCTAGATTGAATGAACAGTCTTTCTCCTTGGTATGCGTGCCAATATTTTCTTCTCTTCTGCACTGTAGTAATCAGCCACTAACAGAGTCTTGGAAAATGTGCCCACAGCAGTACAAACTGCTGTACAATTCCTTCTTTACTGCAGTACGGCCTGTCCATAGTATGCTGTTACAACCTTGATCTATGTGCCATTTTTCTTCCTTGAAAAATGCGCCCAACAACTGTTGTACGAATTGTCCAGGAATTTTCTCCTTGGAAAGTGTGCAGACTCTCTCAAGTGTGCACCCCATTGCCTGGAAAATCGTGCCCTTACACAGGAAATTGAGCCCCTTTTCTTGGAACTCGTGCCCTCACTTTGGACCAATCTTCTCTCCTAGAAAAAATGCTCACTCTTTCTTTTGCCTGAGTGCTTCTCACACCCTCCTCTCCAAGCTCCTTGAAGTGTGTCCCTCGCTCTCCAACTTCTCTTGGTTGAGTGCCTCTCAAATGAAGCCTCAAGTCCTTTTAATTCCACATTAGAGTAACTTCTCTTGATTCTTTGTCTCAAATGGCTGAGATTAGATCTTGGCCACAAGATCTAAGGCTGGGATTTAATCTCATTTTCACTTAAATCTCTTAAGTGAACAATATAAAAAATATATCTTTTTGAAAAGTCACATTTACCCTATATATTATAAAAGTACACTTTATAACTTAAGTCACTTTATAAACTCAATAAAGTACATCTCACTTTTAAATTAGAAAGTCACATCATAAAGTACTTTAATAAATGCTCATAAAGTCACTTTATGAAATTTAATGAGACTCCATGTGTTCTTGGACCCCTACACCTAGGCACCTAACGTAGGACTACCTCCGAGATACAAAATGCTAACACAGATAGTTGAATATGTGATCTTGCTAAGAAAAGTCTTCCCATAGAGTCTTTTGCAGCAAAATAAAAGCCCATGTCATAGAAGCTGGTTGTAATTGTTGTTGTTTGACATTGAATGGCCACTGCTTTGCCATAACCATTTGGAATGCCATGCTTCTTTTAACTGCATTGAAGAATCATAAACTAAAATCTTTCTTTTGTCATGGGATATTTAAAATTTTGCACTCAAGTGCACACATTCTCCATTGTTTTAGAGATTTGTTGTCTCTAAGAGGCCAGGTTAGGATGTATTTCAATCCTAGGTATCTGATACTAGAATGTGTGTTTAAATATAGGATAAGCAAGCCGCATCTAAAATTAAATATTGGTTATGAATGTTTCACGAATTGTTGACATGTAAATGCAAATATCATCAAAATATGATGTAAGACAGGTGTTATCACCAACCTTGTAGTTGCCTATGTGAGATGGATCCAGGATGGATGGTAGAGGGACAAGCAACTAAGGAGGTGGAACCAAGATTGCCTCGACTCCCAAATGGATGGTTGTCATGCCAATTGAGGCAATCTTCACTTTATGTTATTTTAGCCCAAGACAACAATGGGGGAGACCCATATCTACTCCCGATAGGATAGATCAGACCTAGATACCAAATCAGATCAAATGGACTTGAGGTACGTAAGGTGTAAGGAAATGGAAACCTTAGATCTGTGGATGACGTCACTAGGTGAACCAAGGCTTTGGATTAGCGCTTAGGAAGTATGAAGTTTGATCCAAGTTGGGACACAGGTGACATATGAGGTAAATACTAGATCTGGGGTTAAGGTACTAACATGTGAAGATATCCATTGCCTTGGGAAAGGTGACCAATGCAGAAGAGGTGAGAACAAGATTGGGGCTATCTAGTACCGATGGATAGACTCGAAGGAAGATATGACAATGTCAAAACGCAAGGGAAAGAGGCAAAAGAGGGGGTAGCGCTAGGGTTGGAGATCAGTGCCTTTCAGATCTAGGGCAATGGAGTCAGTTTCTGCATGGTGTTGAAAGGAACCCACTTGGGTATAGACCTGATCTACAAACCCAAAAAGAGGTTTTGCCGGAAAAGTCAAATCACAGGAAAATATGACAACCCAGAGGATAGCGCTAGGGTTTGGAAGCTAGTTTTTCAGATCTAGGGCAACCTGGTCACTTCTAGCTCAACGTTGAAGAAGATTCTCTTAGCGCATGATCCGATCTATGAAACCCAAAAAAGGTTTGTCTCGAGATCAAGTGGTTTGATCTTTAATATTTTTGGTTTTTTATTATTTAGGGTTTTTATGGTAAAAATGGAAATATAGATGCCAATGGATTGAGATCTTGGAAGAGAAGAACTAACCTGTAGATCTTACATAGAAAACCTTGTAGATGCCTTGATGATGATGATCCCTGCTATCTCGATCAATTTGAGAAGATTTGAGCGAGTTTAATGCTCAACGTTTTGCCCCAAGAAGCCACTGCGCCCTCTCTCCTGCACAACAAACGTCAACCATATCATATTTGCTGCATCATGGGAAAAAAGCAAAAGCTACAGAAAAATAGCAAGATGAAATCATAGATCACATTGATGCTAATGAAATCCCCCTGATACAAAACGCATCCAAGCCAAGGGAGTTGAGGAAACCTTGCAAAAATGCCCAAGTTGAAGTCGCCCTCCTGTAGACAAGACAATGTTTCTCGAAAAATATATAGATCTCGAAACAAATACCCAAATGCTAGGAAGCAAAAGATTTTCCAATCACCATCGAAGAACACTAGATGCAAAGGAGATCCAAAAATATCCACAAGAAAAGTTTTTCTATTATCCAGATCCAAGAGCCAAAGACCCCTTACAAATGAGAAGCTCTCTCCTTTAAATAGTAATGAGAGAACCAAAATCCTAACCACTTTTCAAATGGGTGGCTAAGATTAAAAGATACAAATGTTCTAATCAACGGTTGAGATGAGCTCAACATACAATACTTGGATCAATATCATAATATAATATAAAAGTGGACTAAATCAACCTAGGAGAGGGGATCCCGCTCAACAAAAAATAAATGAAGCACATAGTGGGTCCAGGGAGTGTTAACTAACTCTCCTAAGGTGTCCGCATGGCACAATAAAAATAATATAATTTTTAAATTGTGAAATTGTGGCTCCTTGAGGAAATCGTGAGCCTCCAAAAGCTCCAGAAAATAATATAATATGCCCAAAAAATAGATGTGGGCCCATCCAAGTGCTGCAACTGCTGGAGAAGAAATGGAAGACATCACCCTCATCATTAGAACTCATCCCATGCCATTTCCTTGCCTCAATAGCCCAAATCGAATTCTTCAGTAGCCATTTAATTATTTTTTAATCTGCCTTGGGAAACATGATATGCCAAAAACAACCTCCTAGGTTGCCTGCGTTATCCAACTGAGGCCACCAGGCTCTTTGGGAGGGGGGTAATATGGTACAAACCAGTGGCTAAACCCCCTGTGCCCCATACAACGCCCTAGGAGATCCAACAAAATCATCTCCCTGCTCAGACATATCATTCAGTGAAGCAAAACTGCACCAGAAGGGAAAAATGAGCTTGATCATCTTTGCAAGTGCCCGGAACTGAAAACAAGTTGTCTCACTGGACTTAGAGAGTTCAAATCCATCTAAGGTATATACTCATACCCCTTCTAGGTCTTTGTATGATCATCTACCATATCCAATAGACAAACTCATAGCCTATGAATGACCAGATAGCCAATAATATAACTCAGGCTGACATCCATCTGCTACAAGTGTTCAAAGGTTAAGACATGCTGTACAAATCATTTAAGTAACAATCATAACAAGTAGCAATCACCTCACTGGAGGTGCATCTACCAAATATATATATCTAGGGTTTCATTTATTAATCATAACTCATACTAGACTTTCAAGACCATACTCACTTCATAGTTGTAGTCAATTTGCTAGTGCAGGGTGAAGGCTAAAATTTACAAGGCTAGGACAAAGGATGACCACCAACTCGACATTATGACACTTTGGATATGGACAGGGGATACTCACTTTAGCCATATGCCGAATAAGCAACAACAAAGGGGATGGCAGTGCCTCACAAATGGGTGAATTACTTCAGAGGTGCTTATGCACCCTGACAAGTGCCCACAATCCAACTCAATACAAGTAAGGCCAACAATCTTCATATAGAACTTTAGGAACTATTGCTTTTTGGGCCTTTGATTTGCCATAGCCTTGGTCCACGTGTTTATTACACAGACTTTTATTATTTTAGGCTTTGTGCATTCATGTATGTTTAAAAACACTACTTTTCATGAATGTTTAAGATATTTCATTTTTAAATTCAATTTCATTAGGCTAGCCTTTCATTCACGTATGTTGAAAAACATTACTTTTCATGACTGGGCTTTTTCATAAGATATTCATTTCATTTCCAAATACATTGTATTGATAGCAGCGCTATTTGTTTCAGGTTAGCCAACACAACCTAGGCAACTCAGATTCGAGACACAAGTATACAGGGAGGCTTGTCCAACAAAGGCTCTAGTGGGGAAAGGTCCTTCATGCCACAAGTCAAGTAGTAGGTCGGGTTGAAAACATAACTGGAAGGTAATGGATGGGTGGAGATAGTGAATAATGAAACCAACACTAGCAAGCCAAAGTATGGTGGGAATGACTACCTCTATTCTCCCTAATGAGGGTAAAACCAATGATTATAGACCAAGAACTTCCAGGTCTGAGTAGGGACATCAATACATAATATAAATACATCCAAGTCCACATATTTATATGACAGCCAGATCAGGACACTAAATGCCAATACATGTCACAAAAATGAGTATAAGAGTAATGATAACCATAACACAATATAATATAAGCCGAGTCAAAAGCATGTAAATAGTCCATCTGAAACAACATCTGAGAAAGCACATGCAAATCTAGGCAAACTACTCTGCACATGGCTAAATGGCTACATCAGTCCTCAGATTTGAGTGTCCTGAGACTCAGTTCTGGCATGGGAGAGTACTATAGTCCATCAAATAAATAATGATCCAACTTAAATGCTCATCTCAGCATCTCATATGTAGTGGAGCTGACTGAAAAAATGTATTGAATCTGAAAAATAGAATATGGTAGTCCGACTACTATATATGTGATAACATCTGGCTCCAACTGGGACAACTGCTCTGCTGAATAGAGTGCTTGAGAACCTCAGAATCTCTGGTCCTCGCACCTTGCTTCTCGCATCCTCGATCAATCCTTCACGCTCTGCAACTGCTGCCAAACTGTCACCAACTACCTGCAAAATGTCCAGAGCTATACCAAACTCACAGACCGGTCGTCATAACCATATGTGGATAAAATAAAGTACTAAAACTGAAATGCATGAAACTGAAAAGCAGAAAATAAATCTAATCTATAACCATAACTTTTAAGAAACATTTTTTTTTTATTATGCAGAGAAAGAAAATGAACTCAAGACTAAACTAAGAGCTTCAAAAGGCGAGCTTCAGGCAAAGATACAAGGCTCTAAGCTACACTACTGTCGGGAAAGGCTTATTTAGGTTCTACCTACTCTACCTACTAGGCAAGATATGACTCAAACTAAGTGAGGTCAGGGATGTAACCCCTTAAATCCCTTTGGTTGATAGGAATTAAGATCTGTCGTCTAGTATCAGAAACAAGAAAGCACATGTCACCTATGCAACGCTCAACGGAAAAAGGTCCAATCCAAAGGTCATCAGCTTGCCCTGATCGGATATGCAGTAACTGGTTCGGGATAAGGACTTGACTTCCCGTGGGAAATCTATTCCTATTCACTGATTCAGGGACAACTTCAATGCTACACATGGGCATGGGATGGACATCAACAAAGTTTCTTGGTTGCGGGGTGAAAATCCTTGAGCTCCTTTTGGAAGGAACTGCATCAAATCTGGGTGGACCACCATCAATGGAAATAACTACCCTACCAACTAAGATCTCTCTAACCCGTCTCCTCGTCTCCTGGATACTTGCATTAGTCCTTTCATCATGAGGAGATACCACATGTTTGACAGTTTCACCTATAGTCCAGAAGTCTCTATCTTCTTCCAAAGGATGAGGCGTATGGGATATAACAGTATTATGGCTAGAGCCTTCCCCTGTAGGAACATAAATGTGCATATTTTCTAACTCGGTTGGGAATACTTTAGAATGAGATGCCGAAGAAATAGGAATGTGAGATAGATCATGACTTGCTGACTCAGGTGGAAGAAGGAAATTGGGGATAAGAGGATATGCAGATAAAAGATTATTTTGAGTAGTCGAAGGAGTCTGAAATATGGCAAGATTGTTAAGACTAAAATCTCTTTCAGGTGCATCATTAATTAAGGCATCCTCTTCCCAGCTTAAGGAGTTATCATGGACATGAGTTAAATTCCTGTCTTCTAAAGATATATGAGATAATGACCTAGCAACATCGGAGTAATGGGAACTATTTGCTTCGTCACCAGTCTCTACTACAGTGGCTAACTCCTGATGGTTTGCCCATGGGTAAATAGGTTCAAGCCCTTGGCTTTCCTTCTCTCTATTATGGTCAATCAAGGAAAACCATTCACTTACTCTACGAGGAACTATTTCATCAACTTCAAGTGTAGGATTATCTATTGTTTTTTCTTGATATTTGCATTATTTTGTTCTTGACCTTGAGGTTGATTTTCATTTCTTCTCAACTCTTCCAACTCCTCCGAACTTTCGGTCCTAAGCATCTCCAAGTTAATTCTCCTGGCAATTTCAACTATTTGATCTTCTTCAAAAGAAGAATCAGAGTCTTCCATTGCCATGAACATGTTCTCAGGTTACCCATATTCCCAAGTCTCAGTTTCATCTTCCACACTATTAGTTTTGGCATTATTCAACAATTCATCTCCACATGTGTTTTTAATCCCTTCCTCAAAAGTTTCCATATGCTTTTCATAACATGGTTCTTTGTTAATCCTAATCAAAGCACCATCAGAGATTGGGACACAAAGATACGATAAATCCATCGTGAGGTATCCACCTAGACTAGCTTCCCACTTCCTAGATAATTGCATTCCATATGCTGGGGGCAAGTCAATAACAACCACATCCATCACGGTGGAGATGTCTGAGCATGCAAATAGATCAGCTCTAAGGTTTTTGATTAAACCATAGGATGACAGTCGCCTAGAGTCTATGCCACAGACATTCCCATAAGGCCTAGTCACTTCCAATCCCATTTCCTTCATGACATGTAAGGGCATTACATTCATAGCTGCTTCGGAATCCAACATGCAATTATGCAGGAGCATGTTTTGAATGTGTAAGGTTAGGTAAAAGGGAGGGTGACCACTATTCTTTCCTTCATAAATTGCAGATTGAATGTTAACAGGTGGATCCTTTTCATCTTTGCTAGGTTGCATCCCACTACGGCTTTCTATGTGACAGGACTCTAAGACAACCTTGGGACTCTAAGACAACCTCGGGATCCGTTTCTTGGCCAATTCCATCAAAGAACTCCTCTACTTGGCTTCTTATTGAGGGCACCTTTATTAGCTTAGTGACAGGGACATTGCACATTATCTTGCTTAGCTCTTTTGTTATATCAATATTCAAATTAAAGTCTTATAAGGCAAGATCTTCTTCTTCCTTTTTATCTTCATAGATTGCCTTGCGTTTGTCAAGGAAAGAAGGTTGGGAGTCAACTCTTCGTTTATAGATTTTAAGCTGTGGTTGTTCCTTTGTTTTAGGGATATCTGTGGCACAACATGAGGGATCAGGTTCATCAACAAACTCCTCTTCATGCTCCCATGGCTCTTCTTCTAAGAGAATTCTTCCAAACCCATCATCAAAGGATAAGTCATTAATAAAGTTGATGTCATTTGGTTGGTCATCAGGATAGCTGGTATTAGAGGGTTCTCCTTCATTTTCATCACACCAATTAACATTTTTTCTCTTAGAGCTTTCTGGATACTCGGGTAGTCTTCTATCTCCCTCAGGCCTCCTATTATTGTTCCAGTAAGGCTTAGGGCCATAAGGGTTTCTATGTCTTTCAGGATCATGAAGACTAGCGACGTTTTTTGTAAGAACAGTTAGTTGTCTCATCATCTCTTGCATGGTTTCTAACGTGTCCTTTGAGTCCTTTGGCTCACTCATAGGTTCTTTAGGCTTTCAGAGCTTAGGGTAAAATCTGGAAGTGGATGGGGCAAAATGATTGAAGAAGTTTTGCTTACCCATAGATGCTGCATGTTGCTCAGCCATCTTGGCATTAAGTTGGGCAGTCTTCAAGTCATTGGGATTCTTATCCTTTAAGTTGTACCCCAAACGACCTTCAAAAGCATTCAAGTAATGAATAACAATTGCTTGGTCTTTGGGTCTAATTTCATCTGGGATATTTCCTACAGTCTTGTCAAATCTTAGGTTAAACTCATGGACTGTCTCATTTTCCCTCTTCTTGATGTCAAACAGTTGATGCAAGAGGAATTTCCCATCTAACTTGTGAGACCAATCATTATTAAGTTTTGTGACAAAATTGTCATATCCGTTGATGGATGAGGTTATGAACTGGATAATGAACTCTACGCCAACTTTATCTTGGTTTCTCTTGGATGCCAACTATTGGTTGAAGGATCTTCTTTAGTTTTCCTTTCTACATCTCTTTGTAATTGTGATTCTTCTCTGATTGATGTTAGTTTTTTGTTCTTACAAACTGCATTCAACACTTGTCAAATATGAAAACAAGGTACGTAACATTATGGAGTTAGCAATGTAGAACTACTTGTTATCCTCCATAAAAGTCTTTAGAAATATTGACAATTCAAAGTGTCTGGATAACATAGGGGTGTGTGTGCCATAATTTGTTGAACTTACTGTGCTTTCCTTGCTTTTCCTTTCTCTTATTCAACATGAGAACAAGATCTCTTGTCTGAAAAATCTTTGGGTGAGCCTTCTTATCAAATGTTCCTTTAATTTTCTCTTGACTCTTTGTGAAATGGTCAAAGGCTTTGTTGCCACCTAATACACACTTTATGACACGGGGAAGTCTCCAACCCGCTTTGTGTGTCCTTGGGGGCAAGTTAGAGCTGGGGACCACTGTCACCACAGTCTACCAACTCCGTCGTTTAGGCCAAATCCCAATAGAGCCAAGGGGGTAGTCCCTACAGGAAATATTAAGTTCCTAAGTTTATTAACGATTAAGTTAAAGGGATCTTTATTAAGGTTTGCAAGGGCAAGACTTTACACTATCTAAGAAATGACAAGCAGCATGCAAATGCAAAGACTTCCTTTTAATGACAAGCAGACTTTGAGATAAATGAAGACTAGTGCCTATTAACAAATGGAGTCTAAAGATGAATTACAACTTTACAGATTTATAAATGAAATTGAAACCTAAATTAATTAACCCACAGTTTAGTTGTTATCTAAATCAAACCAGATTACAGTATGGACAAATGAATACTATGAACAATAATAACAGTAATGAATGAGCAGTTAAGCAGTATGAACAATATCCACAGTTGTATCAAATGTTATGAACAGATTGAATAAATGGAACAATTATTAAACTATTACCAAAAATGCTGAGAGGAAATGAATCAATTGTGTTACACAAGATCTACAGATTACTAAACAATGTGATTACCTTAACCAGATGAATTAAAGATGCCACCACATGAGACTGCAAAACTGAAAGGAAATACTTGTAATTGAAAAGTGAAAAGCTTGCAGTGAAGTAAAATGTGAAAGTGCTTGTAGTAAAAGCCTTGAACAACAAGGCAAAGATAAATAGTAGTGACGTGTATTTGTAGGACGTTTTGCAATGTCTCTTGTAAATTTTAATAAAGTTTAAGGGGGTCTTAATGTTCAGTTAAGTCTTCGAACCAGTGGTGTGACTACCCCAATCTAGTACCTCTTAGGTCAAAGAGGGATTGCTGTTGCGCTCAAAACAGTGGAAACAAGTCTACCTATAGCGCCCAGGTCAAACCCCAATGCCCCGGTGCTCAACAAAGAGGACGTAGAACGCCTAGAGACCCTTACGGTCTTCTACTCCATCTAGCTTCCGAGGTCACTGTTTTTAATCAACCGGAAAAATAGCAAGATGGATGCCTATTAAACTAGAGCCCCCAAACCCCTCCGCTTTTTATACCCTTGATTTGAGTTCCCTAAAGGGAGATAACGGAGGGAAGAGGATACACGGACGGATGTTAGGTTGTATATTACTCTTTGCAAAATTAAATGACAGGAAGTAAATTACAGAAATAAAATAACCCACAAGCCTCAAATCGAGCTTTGTGCCACAGGGCACGGTGCCAGTACCTTGAGGTACTTGGAGCAACTAAACTATAGAACAAAAAACAAAACTAATCTAGATGCTTGCTTGAAAAAGAAATGCTCAAAATAAACTAAGTTAAACCAAGAATGCTAACCGCACAACAATCTCCCTAAAGGAGAAGGTGGGTAAAACTGAAAAATCTAGATCTATTTGAAATGGCAAAACAACAGCTAGTGATCTACTTCCTACTCTACTTCCTAATATATTTACATATAGATTACAAATGCTTTATAAACTTTTGGAGAATACCCCAAGAGAACTTCTCTTTGGGGTTTACAAATATCATAAAAGAAGAGAGAAAGGTAAGGGTTTGAACCCCTTTTGGAACCGATTGAAGGTTGAGGTATTTTTGGGCCAAATTGGGCAGCACCTCCCCTTCACCTGTGTAAAACCTGTCACAAACCAGCAAGCAAAGTTTGCTGGAAATCATAGAAAACTCAAGGAAATTATCAGAAAAGTTATCTGATTGAAAAAATAATTGAAATGTGATGTTTAGAGGGCTGGAAACTCAGGTTTCCAGCCACTTAAATGCTATCAAAATATCAGATCTGAAATGTTTAATTAAAATACTAAAGATTTAGGCCCTAAAAAAGGGTTTCTTACCACTATACAATGGTAGAAATCCTAGATCTAGAACAATTAAAAAACAGATCTGAAAACAAGAGACCCTTGGAGGAGCTCTTCTTAGATTTAGATCCCTGCAAAACAAATCTATTAGAGCTGCAACAAGTAAGCAAAGAGATGAGCACAAAAAATAAATCCTACAAAATACTTTGTAGAATCTTACCAATCTACTCACAAATGAAGATAGAAGTACTTATACCTACAAGTCTTTCCACAAAATACTTTGTGGAGAGCTTCCAAGCTAAACAAATGCAACAATAATTGATAAATCCACAAGGCTACCTCACTAATCCAAGCATGAAATGAGGGATCCACACCAACAATTTACCTCCAAAGCTTTCTTCTATTAGGCCCAACTAGGGCACGATTCAATACAACAATAGCAAGAGGCTTGAGCCAAATGCTTGAGAAAATATGAGAGAATATGAGAGGAGAAGAGAGAAAGATTTCAGTAGCATAACCTTAGCATGAGAATGAATGAATAATGAGGGAGGGGAGACCTTCTTTTATAGTTGAAAAGATCTCAAACTCACTCCTAAATCAAGGGTCCAAAACATAGATCTAAAATCTAGCTCTCTTCCACCCTTAGATCTAGGTTTGTTGACTTTGCAAGCCATCCACCAATCAAAAGCAAGGGCGCCTCTTCAAATCAATGGTCAAAAAGATAGATCCATGTCACAATGAAGCTTAACCCTTGGATCTAGGGTTTCCATGACTAGGCGCCCACCTTGGGAGTACTGCCTTTGACTCAAATTATGATTTTGATTTTTGATTTTTATCTTTTATCTTTTATTTTTTATCTTTTATTTTATCTTTTATTTTTAGAAAAAAAAAGAAGGGCGCCCCACTTAAGAGATCTTCAAAGATTTATTTTGACCATGGAGGGGGGGGGGGTTTATTTAAAAATAAAAATTGACTATGCTTAGCCACCCCGCAAACTTAATTACCATGGCCTTATTTGATTTTTTTCTTCAAAATCAAATAATTTAATTTTTCACCCTAGGAAATTAATTTAAATTAATTTCCTAGGAAAAAATACCTTGTCTTAACCAAAGTTGGTCTAACGTCCTAACCCCTTGTCAGAATGACACAGGACTTGAACCAATGGTTAGGGGGTTTCATAGCATTTTCATTTGCATTCATAGCCCCTATTACAAAATGCCAAGGTTCAAGAAATTACATTATTTCATCAAAGCCCAATTAATTAACCACCAAATGGTGAAGTTAATTAATTAGAAAAAATTAATAAAAATATAAAAAGTGTAATGAAAATCCGTAAGACTATAGGAGATGTCTAGCATGGTCATGAGTAACATCTTGAACCATTAGCCATCCCATGGACTCGATTATTAGAACGCCCGTTCACCACTTTGGAGGATTTGAGTGAAAAACCCAACCAATTAAAATTGTCAAAGAACAAAATTAATTGGAAGGGAAAAAAAACACTCGATGAAGGGGACTTCCCTAATAATAAGGTCCATGGTGTGGCATCCATAGCATATGACCCACACTAGTACATAGAACTACATTAATTTTCCCATGTAGGGGAGTGGACATTTCGTTTTCCAAGGGGCAAATTGCCCTGCAGAGTGAAAAATCCTTAGATTTTTCCATGGTACAAATTGTACAATAATGTACATCTTTAATGTACATGACATTTCCACTAGTCGAAATAGGTAGGCAACAGGCCTTTCTTCTAGTTTGATCAAGTTCTATCAATTGGTGATCCTTCCTTGAACTATGTCTTGGTTGGATGTGAACTGCTGCAAAAACTGGTATATTGGGATTTGAAAATATAGGTAGAGTAACTCCTATCGCGTTTACTAGCTCAAATGGGTTTTTCCTATAGCTTCTTTCTTCGCTATTCTAGCAACGCATAGAGCGTGCTTTATCTTGCTATCCCAACTTTTCTCGTTATCCCCCATTGTTTTCTTGATGACTGTCATTAAATTTTTGTTACTTGAATCTGCAAGACCATTCCCTTGGGCATAATAGTTGGTGGAGTGGGATAAGACAATGCCATAGTTGAAACAAAATGTTGACATAACTGTTGAATTAGCGGCTTTGGCATTGTTAGTGTGTAATGTCCTCATTTGATTAGGCATTGAGGACCAAAACCGCTAACCTATGTGATTCCTGTGGGTTCGAGCAGTTACTTACAGTTAGGGAATCATTTAAGGATTGATGCCATCTATAGAAAATCAAGGGCATCAATATGTTATCACCGTTAGGTCAAGAAGGGCCACTGGGGCCAAAGGCCACCATCATGCATGCCATCTAAGCATCATTTAATGATGCATGCACACATTTAAGTCTCCATGCGCATGCATGCAAGTCAATTGTAAATTAGAAATTAAAGTGACCTAATTAGGTCAAAGGTTAGGGTTTTCGCAGTTGAAAGTTATAAAAGGAAGATAAAGTGAAAGGAGACTTACTTTTGATGATTATTGATTTTGGAGCTCTTGAGTAGCAGCACAACATTCAACACAATAGTTGGGGTTGGAGACGACGTCTTCAACTAGCAGGGTTTCGGCATTGAGATATTTGCCCTAGTCTCATCCAAGGTAAGCCATACAGGTTCACCATTCGCTCTTCAATTTATTCATAGTTATCCAGTATACAGCAGAGATTGTTGCAGGGACACGTGTGCAGGCGTAAGGGGTTCTCAGCTGGAAAGCCCAAATCATTCGCTAGGTCTTCAGATCTCAGTTTACCTTCGAGACCCAGGCACCATTCTCATCATCGGCATCTTACTCCAGTACTTGGTGATTATTAGATCCGATCGTGCTCATCTTGAGCAGTTATCATCCATTTCGGGATCAGGGGGGCGTGAGCAGCTGCACCTCTAGAACAATTCGCTAGCCTGCCTAGAGACCTCAGAATTTTCGCATGTGCTAGGCATTCTCTCCGGCACGGGAAGGCTATCAGTCCTGCAAATCATCAGCTTCATTGGACACCTCCTTCATTGAAAATGTCACCCTTAGCTGATTTGGGGTTCGTGCTGCTGGGGTATCACCGGAAGCAGAAGATACTAGTTCATCTCCGATTCAGCTCTTGATGCATGCATACTCACTCAGGAGCAGTCCAACGAGCTTATTAGTGGTAAGTGTTCATTCTATCCTACAAACCCTAACCCTAATTTTTGCTATAAAATTGGGAATTTTGCATGGCAATTCGCATGCCCGGTTGAATTCGCATATTTGCATAGAATTAGAAAATATTGGGATTTGGGATATTACAGTGGTATCAGAGCTATCTTCTTGGCCAATTGTGGGCTTAAAAAATGAGAAATAGATGAATACAAAAGGAGACCCTTTTGTAACCTATAGGAGAAGAAAGAGTAGATACACAGGGAATTTGAGGATATCCAACTAGAGGATATCAACTCAGACATGGAACAAACAGGTATACACTCTGATAAGGGAAAAGGAACGGGAGAAGAGGAGGACGGAATGGAGTTTCGCAACTTAGTATCTGCATTTCAAGACTTGGCCAAAGGGCAAAAAGATGTACTCAATGCAATCAACAGATTATTTGCGAAACCAGAAATAGGTATCAACAGTACATCTCCCTCACTGGTAGATCGAGGATTTACAAGCAGCAGTGGAAAGGTTGCGTACACTAACATACAGAATACACTGCACATATATAGCAGACCTTGCAATAGGCCTACCATGCCTCACTTCTTGGCAGATACAGTAGGTGGTCTAGTCATGCAGGTAGAACCTAGCGAACCTTTTGGGGTTTATTTGTAGGAATACAGGGACTTAGGGGATGAGTTTCATGCTGCCATGTCTTTTTCGGATTTCTGCAACATGAAGAGTAGGAACAGACCCATGAATTTCAACAAGGCATTCAATCACAACTATGAGTTGCAGAAGACGTTGGGCAGGTTGACCATCCCAAACTTTGATGGGACCCGCGGAGGTTCAGTGAGGATATGGGTTCAAAAGTTGGATACCTATTTCCAACTCAATTCCATGATAGAGACAGATGCCATTAAATTGGCTACACTCCACCTGGACGGAGAGGCTCATGAGTGGTGGTACCACGGATTGGTGACCTTGGGTTACAACACCATACACTCCTACGGTGAGTTCACTCAAAAGCTCATGGAGCGGTTTGACAGGAAGGATCCAAAGATACATTTTAGGGAGTTGGCTCAACTCAAACAGACAGGTAGTGTAGAAGCCTTCATCTCAGAATTCCAGAGGATAGCGGTCATGGTAATAGATGTGTCAGAGAGCAGGTGGACTATGTTATTCACTGAGGCCCTAACATAGCCACTACGGAAGCTTAGATAACTACCCGTTCGACGGGTAGAGGATCTAATCGCTGATGATGGTTTTTGCAGCACTGATAAAGGGCTCGGGAGCTTAGATGGATGGAGATCCGAAACAACGGAAGACGCTAGCTGTTTGACTGCCGATGAACAATCCTTGGCATCACCGATGCAGCGCAAGGCTTAAGGGTTCTAATCGCCAATAAAGCTCAGAAGGTTAGATGACTACAGGCCCGATATAGCGGAAGGAAATAGATGAACAGGACGCCGATGAGTGCGGAGAAAACTAGAGCTTTTGACCGTCGAAATGTTGGAAACTTAGTTGGAAAAAGGTCCGATTGGGAAAAAGGAATTTTGGGGTTTTCAAGTGGAAATTTCAGCAAATTCCAGCTAGTATTTCACTGGGTTTTGTAGTGAATTCTCATTGGATTTTTCAGCAGTTTTAGGACTGAAAAGGAAGAAAATTCCAGGTGGCTGAGGTTAACATTTCAGACCAGAATACATTTGGTAAAAAACATCATTTTTGAAGTGGTGTGGTTTTAACACCCGAGGTCAGAATGAAGCATGTGGATAGGCGTTGGAAAGCTTATCTAGTAGGGAACAATGGAGAGTCACTAGAATTTGAGTGTGGAGCAACAAAGTGCCAGTGATTGCTTGAAAGAAAAAGTGTGTTGCTGTCAATATGGGCAAATTCGGGAATTGCATGCCTAGAGGTAGCAAGATCATGAAGTCAAACCAACTGTTGTCTAGAAAAGGAGTTCCATGCAAGGATGAGGGACTTGAAAAAGGAAATTTCCTTAAACCCTGTCTTGCTAATTATAATTTTATAAGTTTTGTACATAAAATATATGAGGATATGCCTTGCATGCATAGGATATGACATGTTGGTAAGAATAGTGAGAATTATACATTTATAATGAGCCATTAATGATAATTATTGCATTGGTGTTGGCATTAGTGGAAAAACCAACGACAACATGGACATGGCTGAATTTGTTGCTGATGCTGACGAATGTGACTAGCAACCCTATGGAGAAAGGGATAAGGCAACAAGTCCAAGATCAAAAGTTAGTGAGCAAATTTTGCAATCTCCTGCAAAGGACCAACCAAACTGGTAATGTCAAGGGTGTAAGTAGGCTCCATGCAGGTAATGGTTTAATTATGACAATTGCATGGGGTGGTAAAAGCAAGAGGTTTCATACCATGTGGGTATTTGAAATTTATACTACATTCATACAAAAATGTATCATGCACATGTTGTTATGAGCTTAGTAGCCCAAAGAAAGTAAGTACTGATGGTCTTGATTATAGTAATGCATCCTATATGAAGTAGTCATGGTTAAGCCATGCATGGTATGTTTGAATGCATAGTATTCTTGAATCAATTCAAGGTAGCATTGAGTGGGTATGCATTAAAAGATTTTATAAATTTTGTAGTTATGCATTGAATGGATGCATATGAAAAGTATGAGTAAATGTTGTAGATATGCATACATAAGTATGGGTGCAAATGTTGCGATGCAATGCATGAATGCATAGAGATAGTGCATGAGTTATTATGAATAACTAATGGCTGAAATGATGAATTGATGACAATTTTGGAACCATTTCAAGAGCTTTTATGAATGCAGGATAGTAAGTGCATGAAGAGGGTAGTCATGATCGATTGGCTGTCGGAAATGCTCTATGGAAGGGCAAGATGGTACAGTGATACGCTTGTGGAGTAAGGAGTATCTGAACATTTCATTTTGGCATAAATGATGTGACCTTGCAAATTTTAGTATGATAATGATTGCGTGAAGTAAATGAATTTTGGTAATATTGATGTGATTAACAGTTGGAAGTGTTTTGAATTTTATAAATTCTGAAAATGCTTCAGTGATTGTTGCAGCAATGAAAAAGTTATATGCATCAAGACTTACTAAGTGTTTGGCTGACTGAGGTTTAGGTTTTGGGTAGATTGTTTGGGGCATGGCAATTTGGGTAAGACCATGACAAAGGCCGAAATCTACCATGTGAAAGAGCCAAACCTTATGAGAAGGGTCTCATGGCTGTGAAAATAGTTTGTATGCATGATGGGTTGTTAAATTAGAATTGTGAGTTTTGGATTTAAGAAATTGCTGACAACTACTAATCACTATTGGCTTGCATAAGACTGTGTCAGGAGGACGCATTGTAAGTGGGTATTCATGTTATGCTAGTAAGCATAAATTTATAATGGGTATAGTGCTGCTGCTTACAAGAGACCCACAATTGAGGATCACCTCATTGCCAAGCAAATTAATTTCTGTAGTAAACAGAGTTGGAAATTCTAATTGAATTTGATTACTAATGTCATTGCTTGGTTATGGAACAATCAAATTTGGATTGTATTATTAGATAATGATTGGCTGTTTGGCTATTTGATGAATGTGCCAAGGGTACACACAGCAGGAAGATCATGTGTGATGGCCTGCAAGAGCAAAACTTCATGGGAAGGTTTTCCCTTATCTTGGAAATGGGTTTCGGGTGAAACTCCATTGGATATTTTGGGAATGTCTCATCTGCACTGCATGTTTGGTAAGCAACATGAGTGAGATGGTATAGGTTATGTCAGTAAGACATGTGTGGATATGAAATGTAAAGAGGAATTGGGATGCTAAACCGAGGGACTGTCAACTCAGAGAAGGGATCCTCCATTTCTCCTTAACAAAAGAATATTGCCTCGGCAAATGGATAAGTGTTCTGTGACCCTGGCTAAGAATATGCATGTCAAATTATTAAAATTCCATATGCAGAACATGTTTTGATTTTATTTCCATGATGATTGATTGCTTGAGTATGAATATGGCCTACATGGCACACACGGGAAAAGGGTGCACACTTTTTCGATGTCGGATCATGGAAGGGTTTTCAATATTGATTACACGCTAGGGAGTGGACGCACTCCTGGTGTCTCAATACTTGATAGTGAATGATGTGAAATATGATTTCAGTTTTAGAGCAATAACACTGATGAGTTGCTTATATTGCTTGTGTTGTCAGGCTAAACAGATGTAGTCTGGTGTTGTACATCAAATGGATAATGGCTTGGGCTCATCCTACCTCCTATTAAAGAGCACAGAGAAGGGGACATTCCTGAGGGACTGAAGAGCAAAGAAGGGGATGGTTTCTTGTGTTTTATGGGGTAGTGGAATTAGAGCTCACGGCTGGAAATGAAATCTGGAAATAGTCGTTTATTGTTGATATAAGTGCATGTGTTATTGTTAATGGCCTGATAAACCCAACTGTGTTGGCTTGGCTGATGATTGGTTGTTGATATAAGTACATTGTTGATATAAGTGTATTGTTGATATAAGTGCAGGCGATTTGTTGGCGGTCTGATAAACCCAACTGAAGGTTGGCTTGACTGTGCATGATATATATATAAAAGGATGTTATGAAGCAGCTTGTGTGCTGGACTAAGATCCAAGTCCATAGGTGATCCAAGGCTTGCAAAGCGATGCAGGATCCTGTGGACCAACGAGGAAACACACAATACAGATAAGTATTGGATTACTTTGCAATTTCTTGCTTATGAATATACATGTGTATGCGATTTGGTTATGATATTTTAAGCTCTTGTTTAAGAGATAAAAACCATTGAGAATAAACTAAACATGTGAATCTATTCAATGTTTGAATATAGGTATCGCTGGGAGCGAGGACTATGAGAGCATCCTAGGGGTGCATGTGGACATGTGACTGTCCTGAAGAGCTCAGAATGAGTAGTAATGAAAAAGGTGCTAGTGAGACTGTGAAGGTCCTAGTAGCCAAGGCAAACCATGTGGGGAGGCTCCATGGTTGAGAGGTCTGAAATAGACCGGAGACACTAAGTGTCATGACCAAGAGGGATTGGTCCAGCATTCACGGTGAAGTGAAAGAGGCTGAGAGCATGAAAAGCCATAGCGGTGGTGTGGGTTCTAGGATGGAACAAAACAAAGAGGAAAAAAAACTCTTGCTGCTCTTTCTTGCCTTTTTGATTATATATATATATATATATTTATGCATTGTGAAAACAAAAGATTGTTGAATGCATGTATAACTGAAAATAGAATGTGTGTATTTGCTTAAAGTAAATTGTGAATGTTGGAATGGTTAATTCCCTGCCCAAGAATGGACGTGAATGAGCTCATGTGCCTGTTGGGAAGGCATGAAAAATATGAAAGTCTCCTTGATGAGACTTGGACTGTCATGTCAATTTGGCAATTAATTGGCTGATATTAATGCCTATATTATGACCTGTTGGGAAGGCATGAAAAATATGAAAGTCTCCTTGATGAGACTTGGACTGTCATGTCAATTTGGCAATTAATTGGCTGATATTAATGCCTATATTATGCTTGGTTTGATAGAATGTCAATGGTGCATTTCACAGGTGAGAAAGGTGAAATCCAGTGGTGCACATTGATCATGGCAGCAGACCAAAAGTTGCTGGACTTGGCTGGAAGTCTCCTTCAAACGATTGCCAGGACCCAAGAGAATCTTGGAGAGATGCTCAAGATACAGAAAAGGCAGAATGAGATGAACCACCAGATTTTGCAAGACTCTATTGGTTTGCCAAAGGAGGTGAAAAACCTTCTGGGAGCAATCAGCAGAGGAAAGGAAAGTGGATCAATGATGGGACATTCGTCCAAGAGATCCGTTAAGAAACGGTCTAGGCATGAAGACTCAAAGGAAATTGAGCAGGTAAAGATGAAGCAGCCAGCGAAATGTTGGAAATGCGGAGGACATCATTTACGCCGGGACTGCCCAATGAGGGAACATAAAGAGGGTAGCAGCCGCAAAGTTCCTAGACTTCGGGAGAAGCTAAAAGCTGAGAACCAGCAGGAGAAGCTCATGGAAGCCGAGGGGCTTGGTCCTAAAGGTTCAAAGTAAATAATTGAACATGGGATAGATCTGCAAAATTTTGAAATTTTGAATGTGCAAATGGTATATGCATTCCTGCGTATTGGAACACCGAGGATGGTGTTATTCCAAGGGGGAGGGGATAGTAATACCCCGGTTTTGACCCTGTTTGCATTAAAAGATACATGATGTATATTTTGTAATTAATCGTGGTGTGGAGCAAAGGCAAAAGCCCCACCACCGATTTGGTTGTGTATGTTTCGGTGATAGGGATTGTTGCCGATGGTATATCGTGCTATCCGACACATTATAGTTTTGGGCATCGTGTAAATATGCACATTAATTAAAATAAACCTACAGCTAGCTACGACGGTGCAACGTTAAATGAAAAGAGCATTATTCCTAAGGTTAAGGGGGGGTTGTCTAACCCATGGGGGCCATTGGGAGTTTGCCATGTGTCGATCACCCACTAAACTTCTGTTGTTTGATTAGTTGGGAGCAGTTATGGCTGGTGAGTGGTGGGTGGCAGGACTACCCGTCTTTGCCCCACATACACTCCACTAGTGAGCTCGCTCTTCCTCACGCGGAGGGCAGGGGAACGGTCACCACTCTCCCACTCTTCCACTCACGGTTTTGGTCTTGCTCATACACACGCAGGGGGGTTGCTTACTCACGCATGCACCATTTGGGGGATCCCGATCGCTTGTTCATCTCGCGTAGGGTTCACCTTGGTTTTGGGACTCACGCAACAAGTCGGGAAGTCATGTTCTGTCACCCATGATTTCCTGTGAATGAGCCTTTGCGTTCTGTGCGGTGTGTATGTTTATGCTTGTTCTCCTTACCGATTGTGGTCTGCGTTTATTTTTTCCCTTGTCAATGTTGGGAGTTTGGCTTCTTTCCCATTTGTGGACTATGTAACGTTGCTGTTGTTTTCATTGTGAGATTGGGGCTGTTGTTCTTCCCCTGGTTTTTGGGTTGATGTGTATGCAAGTACCTTGTGGGGTTGCTGTTGACTTGTTTTGGCCACGCTAGGGCCAAGAACAATTATGAGTTGTCTTGCTGACTTGAGCTGTGTTCACCTTTTCGTTTGGGGTTGTCACCCTGTTGTCTTCATCTTCTTCACAAAGCTGTGAACTGTTTGTTTTACTGCGGTATGCAGTGGTTGGTCTTCGGACTGTTGAGAGTAGGATTAGAGGCTGGGTATGCTTGAGAAAACTGGTGTTTGGAGCCACTTAGATAGAGTTAGACTGTTGGGTTTCTTCTCCACAACCCTTGAAGAGTATTGGAAAGGGAAGTCAGGGCCTGAGGGAGTGTGTAGCAGGGAAAGGACTAATTCCTGGTGTTGGGTGTGTGGATGTCTTAGAAGTTAGGTTAACTCTGGTGTAGGCGTCCTTAGCTCTCCAATGAGGCCACCAACTTAGCATTTAGCCTTTCCTAGCTCCTTGACGACCTGATAAACCCTACTGTGTGGGCTTGGCTGAAATGTGTACCTTGGCTATGTGTAAGCTTGCTTTGACCCTTATTCCCTGAGAAATCATGCCCAACTCGAAGGTGGCAGTGTTGCTGAGAGATTGATGAGCACGCTGGCCTATGGTTGGGTGGAACATTGCAGCGATGTAGCTGGTTGCGGGACGAGATATTTATAAGATAAGCATTCCTGTCCATTTTGCTTCTACATTTACATTACTGTCTAATGTCTAATGAACCATAATGATGAACATGTTGATGCTGGAATGTATATGTTTGCTTCCACTGTATGTTGAGTAACTATGCATCCTTGTATGTTTTACGCATCTTAGCATGTTTCATGTTCTAAGCATTTTATATTAGCATTTATGCATGTTGGTATTCATGGGGCTAGTTGTCCGGAGGTTTTTGATTGTTTGGTAGCGTCCTCTTCGTCGGTTAGAGGGTCGGAGACATTACAGTCATTTTATAAATATAAAGTCATTCCCACTTTAAAAAATACTAGGGAACACAACTTTTAAGTGTTCATGTCCACCCCAAGGCATCACAAGGTGAAAAAACACTTCCTTGGTAAATTTTCAACAGTGTGAACATGTAAAATTTAAAAAGGGGCCAAAATTGGCCCATAAAGGACTTTTGAACTTCTGAGCACTAATAATGTGTTGCCGCCTATTTCGCACCTTGGCTCACGTGGAAAAAATCTTCAAGCCAATGGGTGCGACCTTGGTGGCAAGTTCGTGGCAAGTTTTGTAACCTGATACTCGGCTCCTCCGTCTAGGCAAACCCCTAGCAAAGCCAAGGGCGTGATCCCTATAAAAATAATCTATGGTTGTTTTAATCTATGAAAGTACAAATCAACAGCTATTCTAGGAGTTTGAGATGAAATAAAAAAAATGTTACCGACCAATCACTGCAAATAAATTATTCTTAGCAACTTTTAGAAAATATACAAATTATTCAAGTCACCCTGCAAAATTTGACTAACTCAAAAGAAAGTAAAGTAGACCAGTGCCAATGAAGAAAATGCTTGTGTATGAGGGTTGCTAGTGTAGTCTCGGTGAAAGTATTGCAGTGTCTCAGTTGGTAAATTTTAAGTTTATTAAATGAGTGATTAAAGGAGTGGGTTAATTTTGGGTTTGGCCCAATACGGTAAGCTCTCTTGAAATGAGTGCTAAAGCGGCTTTACCAAGTAAGTAGCGGGGCGAGGCATAACCTGCTTGGAGTAGCCCCTTGACTCTGTGGTATTCACCCTTTGTGACCTCCCGATTTCTAAAGAAACAAACTTATTTGGATTTTCCTATTACTCTAGTTACTCGTATCCCTTTCTGGTACAACCAGCTGATCAGACAAGCTGCAGCGGTGCAGAGCATACGAGGAAGGAGTCTTCGTCGATTTTTATTATAAACCTGAATGTGATGTTTATTAACTAACTACTCATGGCTGTGAGTCTCTTTCCCCCTTTCAGGATACTTGGGAGAGCACAACCGGGTTAATTTTAAAGCCTAAAGAAAAAACAAGGGAAAAAGTTTTCAAATTAGTCCTACCACGAATCTCTTTCCCCCTTTCGGGAGAGAGTGGGGTAAGTATTTTGTTTCCTTTGAAGAAATAAAATAAAATAAACAACTAAACAAAAAAAAATCAAAATCATGAAAAAATAACATCGACGCAGATTCTCAGGGAGATTATCCAGGGGGGATGAGGACTGGGCTCTTAGGAGCTTACTCAAATGTTTATTAAAACTTATTACAATTTTGAAGAAATGCACTTTGGTCCTTATAATTTGGATCCAAAGGCTTACAACTTGATAGAAAAGTGATTTTTGTTAAGAGGAGAGCTCTGTTATGCTTATATTGGTTCATTTTCTTGAAAATTTTCCAGCAACTCCTTCACTTTTTTGTTAAACTTGCAAAAATCAGCAAGCTATCCAATACGAAAGATGCATGTTACTGACTAGGTTGCGTCTTGTTGGACTTTCAAGTGAGTAGCCAAAGGTGAACAAATGCTTGTTCCATCTTAGAGCTCAGAAGTCCATCAGGCCTTCTTGGCCCTTTTATTTTTTGTACCACATGTTCATACCCCCTTTGGGAAATTGTAATAAATGTGCTAGCATGAGAGCTGTATGTAAAAGACTCGGCTTCCTAGACTTAGACATCACTCCAACTAGCTCATAGTGTCTTTCCCTTGATAATTATTGGTTGTTGAACAAATGACTAATAATTCTAGAGTTTTTCACTCATACCTCCAAAGTTGGGGTAGTTGTCTTGGTGGTTAGGACTTAGGAGGTTATTAGAGTCTAGGTGTCAATTTATATGAGCATGCTAGGCATCAATATTGAGTTGTATGGACATGTGCTAGGCCCTCCTAAATTTTTGTTCAATTCCGAGAAAATGAAATTTTCTACTTTTTAGGCCATTTTTTAATGGTTTAATTAAATTTTTTGTAAATGGCGTAAAAACCTGATCCGAAGGAGGAGTTTGGCGTGGGGATGCTCGTTTTAATACTCAGAGCATACTCTTTACCCCGAGGCTCACTTTTCATATGCTTCGGGTGATTAAAATGTTGCTTAAAGTCATTTTTCGCTAAACATGCATCAAAACATTAGTTTAATTGCTAAAGGTGCAACAAATTGGCATAAAGACAAAGTTGAAAAAGTCAAAGTAGACATGTTTCGACATTTTTGGTGAGTTGGCACTTTTGTCTCATGTGTTATGCGATTTCACTCAAGATTAAATGCATCACTTTGATGTTTTTGTGGAGACTAGGGAATCATGTTAAGGTGAAGTGTGCCATCCTTTTGGACTCTACCAAACTCTCATGCGAGTATCTCAAGATTAAATGGTGCGCCATATTCCAAGTCTAAAGTCGCATTTTCCAAGTGGGATGACACGTTGGAGGTGTCACCTCCTAGCTTGTAGGGGTAACTTTGTAGTTTTTTTTGGCCTACACTGCAAGGTAACACGCCAAAGAAAATGCAGGAGGTAAGGATATTGCAAAGGTATGCCAGAATTACAATGCCCTCCAAACATGGTTGTATGATCATCATCTATGCAGTCCTCCTCGCAACATGTCAAAGAGTTTCACGACTTTTGTAGCAGAACCGCCATTATGGTGATAGCTGTTCCACTAATCTGTGCATGAAGTGTGGTTATCAAAGTCAGAGATCCTGATCCCCTCACCATTTCACACCAAAGTGCAGCAGTGAACAAGGAAATAAAGGGGATCGTATTCATTGTTATGGTAAACTGACCACAGATCCCTGTCAAAAGTAATGCCACGCTACAATCAGAAGGGTCACCAAAAGTGTTTCACGTGGAGCCTATATCCATCATCGTTGGAAGTTCACCGAGAGTAGTTTCATTCATCGTGATGAGTTAGCTTATTACGAGGAAGATGTTCGTTCTGTAGCATTTTTTTAGACAGAAGTTCGGGGTAACAAGCAGGACGAGAACCTTTGGAGGATCCAACATTTGTGAAGATTGTGGGGGTTACTACAGGGTTGAGTCCCCCCTTCTTGCAGAAGTCGTGTGTGTAGGAAGGATTGTGGGGAATCTAGAGTAGCAAGGCCACACATTTGCTAGGCCACATGAAATTTTGGAGCAAGTAGAGAGCATTTTGACAAGTCGTGGAGGATTTGTGGAAGCCAAAGTACATAAAGAAGTTGTGGGGCCTTTCAAAGGCTGTATCACTATTTGGGCAACTCGTAAACAAGTTGAAAACATCATGGCCTTAGTGTGTAGCTGGGTTTCCCTTGGGAAAATCGTGTATGCGAAAAGGGAGCATTTCTATGCATGGAAGATTTGAGGAAGTCACAGGTAGTAAGGTGTGATTTCTCTTTCTCAAGCAACGATCTATTAATTATATCAATTTTCCCTTACTTTTGGCAGCGATCAATAACTTCTAGCAGTGATCTATCATCAAGGAGGGCGTGACCATTCAATTGAAGGCCAATCTCTATTAGCCAAGCTTAAATCAGCTGCTACAGACTCTGAGGTATGGAACCATGCAATTAGAAAGGAAGATATGGAGAATGGGACAGTTGAAACACTCCATCCTCTATTTGCTATCAGTCAAGAAAATGGTACATGGGAGAATCGATGCAGCGTTTGATAGTCGTCACCATTGTTGGTCGTGGCATCGGATAAGTCGTCCCTGTGATTGGCATATTCAATTTGGTGCCAATGCTTGGAGGTCCACGATTTTTACTTTTGACAACACCACACTTCCCCACGTGGTTTAGAGCCTTTTCTTTCTGGCAGCCAAATCATGGAATTTTGGTCAGACCCGCATTTACCATTAGCAGTTGAATTCATAAAAGGTTCCATGTTGTAGCTAAAGGTGTCCTAGGGAACACAACAACCCAGGTACTTGGTGGATTGATAAAGGACGAGAAGTTAGCAGAGCTCGAGTTTTCTAAAGAATCCAATTATATCAGTGATCAGTAGCCACTCTAGATTCAATGGGATGAAAAGCAGGTAGTTGTGTAGGGATCACTTCATATCAATCCACGATTTCCTGGCAGCTTACTACTCAGAGTTCTATTAAAGGAAAATTCGACTCTTGATATGGGCACATTTGATTTTGTGGATATTTTTTCATTATCTATTTAGCTAAAGGTTTACTTATGTGGACATCGGGGGTAGAGACAGAGCTTCCTTGAATAGCGAGTGTTCTTCGGCAAGGTGATTTCCACTAGCAGACTTGGGCGCGTTTTTCACCTTACCCGTAGATCTTGTCCATTCACATGCGGCAATCTGTCGTTTCAGTGGACCCACATTTCCATTGGCGTTGACAGCCAAGGAGAGCATCATCTGTGCTATACTGTCAAATTTATTACAAAATGGTTTATTATTGTTTAAAACTGCAGTAAAAAACATGACTGGTGGAATCCCACGTGGAATTACCCACTTAGGTTTAAAGATCCGATTGTAGTTGGTTGCCCACTTTTGGGTTGGAAGAATTAGTCAAAGTGGGAATTCCTTTATTAAAGTGGAGTTTGGACTTTTAGTTAAGGTAGGAGTCTTATTAATAAAGTGGAGTATGGAGCCACCTATTATGGAGGAGTTACATTAACTAATATTTGGTCAAGTAGTCATTTAGGGAGAAAAAAATGATCTAGGATTCACTTTTATTTTCTTTATGAGAGCCTTTTTTTTTGGCCTATAAAGAGAATAGTCTCTTTCAATGTAAGGATGGAAAAACGTTGGGAGGATTTTTCCGCAGAATTTAATAGAAAAAATATCATTTTGGGTTTCATGGATGTTTTGTTGAGCACTCTCTGTGATGTGTGGCATGAACTTGTGGAGCTTCAATGAATGAGTGATAGTTGCTAGAAGCCATATTTCCTTTCTATGTTTGTGTCGGAGACCATAAACAGATGCTATCATTTTATTGGAAGGTGAAAATCCTTAGCAGTTGCTAGCCTTTTCCCTTTGTGAGCATGTTTGTACAGGCATTGATGTTTACATTTAATCTAGTTTGATTGTGTAGTATTGATCCCTTGCATGCAAAACGCATCTCCTGCAATTAGGAGGAAGTAATCTAGTAGTTGCACCATTGACACAAGGCCCTCGTGAGTTCTCCTTTTGACTCCATTTCTCCCTTTGATATACTAGCACTGGTCCATTTGTGAGGATTGATCTTTCCCTCTTTCCCATCAACATTCAATTCATACCTATACTACAATCGTTTCTCTAGGGCATCCTCTTCGTTTCACCTTGTTCGTCATTGCATCTGCCTTAGTGATCCTAACCTTAAGGAATCCCCCCTTGAGTTGGAGAAGAGCCAACCTGAAGCGAGGAAGAGAGGAGTGTGGTGACAATGGCTGCTCTTTTCGAAGTTGCCATCGGGCCGGTGTGCCTACTTTTGGGATTTGACACACGCACGTCAGTCAGGAGAGGCAACAGGAGGGACATTAAATTGGATGGCGATTTAATTCCATGGCAAAAGCGACTGGATTAGCATATTGGAATGGTTGCGAATCATTTTGGGATGAAATCTCACGCCCTCTCTCATATGGCCCACGACTTATACATGTGGCGTTGGATCGTTGGTTTGGTGGACTTTTAAGTGGAGAGGGATTGCACCTCTCAAAGAGGTGGCACCAACCACTCTTTGTTCCACTTCACATTTACTCATGGTCATTCCACAATCAACTCCACAATGCCCACTCCATCTCTAAGTGATGAATGCACCCCTCCTCTCGGGTTTTCTATATAATGAAGGCAGATTGCCATTGTAAGAAACAAAAGGATCGAAGCTCTGCCATTTTTCTATTGCAACTGTGTTTATCTTTTAATGAATAAGAACTTTGGAGGCTACATAGGTGTATTATCTCGGTTGCGTGGATGTTATTTGTCTTAGTGCTTCATTGAGGCAATCGTAGCTTAGCTAGATTTGTCTATTCATTGCCTTAAGAGTGATTGTTTCTAATCCATAGGAATGAAGAGTTGAATGGATACTTTCTAGCTCTTCCATTTATGTGTTTATGCTTGAAGACTAATGGATTTTTCATGTTGAGTTTGTTTACTTGCACGATCTCCTAATCTTGAGTGTAGGCCTTATAGATTTGACAGGTTTCTTTGTGGCAAGTTTATTCTAAGTTTTCAAGTGCTTCATTCTGGAAAGAAAGAGATTCTAGTTTGACTTCTTCATTCTCGATATCTAAAAAGAAAGACAAAGTCCCTCTTTTATCCACTCATAACGACTTCCCTTCTTTCTACTTCTTCTTGTTACCATTACTTGTGAATGTAGATCTAGTTTTGCTAAAAAGAACGAATGATTTCTTAGATCTCATCTTCGAGTTGAAAGTTTTAGATCTCAAGCTTGTTCAAGTTATCATCCGTATCAAGTAGATCTAGCTCAAGAAAATTTCAATCTTTTGCAATCATCTTAAAGATAGATATTTTAGTAAACTAGTAAACTAGGACGTGGGAACACGACAATAGTTTGGGCATCTTAAGAGTTTGATTACACATTAGGTCTATGTATCTTGTTTATTGAGCAACATTCCTAATGGCTAAGGCTCATCTATGAGATTTAGAAGTAGGATTAGTCTTAGGAATGGTGATGGGTGGTAGAGGCTACTATAGGTTGTAAACCCCCAAGGATGTCTAGCATCCATAGTTGCTTTGACTATCTCCCATATAAAAGAGGGAAAATCTAAGAAGGCTTCATGAAATGATAGGTAGGAGACATGTCTTGATGTTTTTCCTCTTATGCTCCTTAAATGGTCCTAAAGATGATAGTTCTCGTGGCATAACCTTTTCACAATTACAACCATAATATTGTAATTTTATTTATTGTGGTTTTACTCTCCCTAATGACATATGTATGGCATTTGATACTAGGCTTTTGTCACCATGCTGTTCATTTTTCACTCTGTCAAAAATGTAAATTTATAATATAAAATCACTTTTAAATTAAAAAGATTGTCCAATATTGTCAATAGGGGCTTGGTTGGTTGGTAAAGTAGGGATGTTGCTATTTTTGCTACAAAGGTTCAAGTCCCTCTTGAGCCATGTTTGTCCCTTGTGGGCTAGTTTGTTCACATAAGTGCGTCGTTTCTTGTGAGTGGGGTTTAGGGTAAGTCTTAGCTGACTTTGGTTGAATAGATACCCCCTGGTTGTAGCTGGTTAGCCAAAGGATAGCTGTTGTAGCATGTAAGATGTGCTTGCATCATTAAAATAAATTCTCATATTGGGAAAACTGTTGCTTGCTTGTTTTGATTAGAAGTGTCCATATAAAAATCTGTCAAATATGGCTTACCATCCAAGCAAATGATGTGCTAATGTATGTTTTCTTTTATCCTTAAAGTACAAGATCCAATGCATAAATGCTTTCATTGTGGAATTCATTAATGATACCATGTTCCATCTATGACTGAATTCGATTGAAATTTAGAAAGAAATACCTTTTGGAGAATTCATAGTGTTCATCCATGGTTATGTTCTATTAAGAATAACTATTTTTGAAAGAGTAAGTATGTAGAACCAGCATTTAGTTCTCTTTGAAATCTTACTTTTCCTTTTGCCTTGCTCATCTTAGACACTATTCTTGAGCATATTGGATTTAAAAGGGATTTTACTTGGGTGCGGAAAGATTTCCTTACATTGAGGGATCACTGTGAAATGTTTGGACATTATGCCAGGTATGCTCGTTTGTTTTCTGATTATACATTAGTTTTCATTGTAGAAATATTATTTCATACATATATTCTATGATCTTACTAGTTGTATTGGTAGCAAGAAAATGGGTTACAAATATTCTTTGATGTTGAAAGCAAAACGTGCCAGTGCTATATGAACTAATTTTAGAAGGCATAAGTGCATGAATACATTGTTGAAATATCATATGTAGAAGCAAACGCCATAAATTTTGAGTTATCATTATGAGCACGAACAAACAAAAATAATGCATGAGCACATCTGGAAGTAAAACCATTGTAGGACAAAGGCTTATGCAATGTTCTTCACATAGGTGCAACACCTGTACTCTTTTCACCAAGATGAGTTTAAGCAAACCCTGACCAAGTTCATGTATATACCCTTTTCTCTTTCTAGTCAACATATTTAATTAATATACTAATTGGCAGTTATATTTTCATTTCTAAGTCAATTTGCATATTTCTCTTTAATATGATGGTTTGGTGGTTGGTTTGTTGCCATCATGCAAGTTGTCATGAATAGTTTTGTTATAGTTTGTTTCCTTGATAATAGTTCTTTAAAAGAATATTAGTAATCAAAACTTTGTTAGGATTCTATGGGGAGTATATATGGGGTTGAATTGATATGTAATAGGGGCTGGCCTAATAGAAGTCCACATGTGCAATGGGGGAGAATATGTATATAGAGGTCAATATAGTCATTATTGGAAAGAGGAATATATGATTGAGATATATGGATGTATTGGGTTATTTGGAGTTCTCCTAAACTATAAGGAGTTATTGTGTAACTAATCTCTGTTCTCTTTGGGAGTTGTGCTCCATTTTCACATTTGGTGTACATTATATGTATTCTGGTTTATAGTGCTATCTCATGCATTTGGTACATAATATTTGGTATCTGTAATGTACATAAAACAACATAGTATAGGTTAAAATAAATAAAAACAATACTAAAGCATCATAATTAATAATACAATGAATATATAAATAATAAATAAACCTAATAATAACAACTAAATAAACATAAAGAGAAAGGAAAAACTGTTATTATTTAAAAAAAAAGATGCACCTTTTCATTTGAAAAGGCACAAATAGACCTATTTAAAGGTGTTGATTGTACTTGTATTTTGTCATTCATTCATTCAAAAATTATTTATTTAATGTTGATATTTTTTGTCAAACAAAATTTATGTGCTTCCACTACATTGGTATCAGAGCTTGTTGATGTGCATGCATAGGTTGAAGACTGCAAGGAACTGGTCTGTACAGTCCGTATGGCACACATTCTGACATGCCTGTATGCCCATACATATTAGGACTGTACTGTCAAACAGCACAGCTTGTGATTTACACTCGGGTTTCAAGATAGAGATTACCACAATAAAAAATAATGATCAAAATATGATGGCAAAGACCATAGAGGGTGTTAGACACAATGGCTCACCGAGAGGGGGGGGTGTGAATCGGTGAGCTTGGACTTACTTCAATTTTAACTTCTTCAAACTCTAAAACTTAAGTCATCATTTCACATTCAATTCAACATCATATTCATCAATAGACTATGCTTCAATAATCAATTCATTCATCAAATAAAGCATATAATCATCAATACATTGTCCAAGAGACACAAGATATAATGTTTGTAATATTTTTGTATTTCAAGTGGCTGTGACCATGAGGTAAATCAACACCTACTGATACAGAAGTACCTACTTCTATCCAAGACTCTGCTTGGTTTTTTCTTAGATCCTACTAAGAAAATAGTTACAAGACCCAGCTTGCAGTTAATACACACTAATTCTTGTCACATCACATTTCATCAATCTACCCTTATTATCACATCTTCATCATGTCTTCTGCTGAAGGTATCACTCATCAAACTGCCCTTACTATCATCATTTGTCACTGGTCATGTCACCACCCACTTCAAAGGCTGTCACTGTCATGTCAACTCAATATATCTCTGTCATCATCTTTTCACTTGTCAAGTCACTCTGCTGTCTTCATCAACATCATGGCACTCAAAGTGAGGTCAATATTTGACTGTCAAACTGTCACTGTGACTGTCACTTTTTCAAGCATATGTCACTGTGTTCATAAGCATACATTGCTGTACTGTGTACATTGTCATCATACATCTCTATACTGTGTACATTGTCATCACTATACATATCACAGTCATTACTAGGGCATATATCAGTGAACTATCATATTAAACACTGTCATCATTAAAGTGAAGATGACTGTCATATCAACCATACCTTACTGTGTACACTGTGCATCAAAGTTTATGTCGTCATCCCATACATCGAAGAGCTATCTCGCTGTGACCCAATCTTGATGTTTGCTGAAGCCCTAGATTGATGCTTACTCTGTAGTATCCTTACCCGAGTTCTGAGATGTCAAAACAACTTCAAATTTGCTGCTGCTTTCATCACCGAAATTCTGAGATGATTGCTGTTGCCTCAGTCTATGGCACACCCAAATTCAGAGAAAAGAAATACAAGCTTGAACAGACTGTCTAACTTCTAAGTGTTCTGTGTCTTCCTCAGAGTATACACCCGAATTGATAAGAGATAACACCACCAAAATTTCAGAGCACTGTTAAAGCTTGACTTCTGCTGCTGCCACCAAACAAATGTTCTCTGTTTTCAGCGAAATCTGCCTCAGAGGGCATCCGAATTTCAGAGCACTTTCTCACACACCTGTCCACCTGATTTTATAAGGAAAAGACCTAAAACTTAACACTACATCTTCTGCTGTGTCTCTGTTCTTTTCCACACGAAACCGAAATTCAGAGGACTATTTTTCTCATCTGAAATCTTCATTCAAAAAGTCAAAACGTTGGCTTATTTATATTCATTTTTTCATGGAGCCGACCTGTCAATTTTTGTATTTTTAATTTTAAATTTGGATTTTATTTGGAGACGACTTGATGCCTATATATTTTTATTTTTAATTTAATTGTGGGGTCGACCTGTGGTTAAGAGACAAATACTTATTGTTTTGAAATATGTCTTCGATCACATCACCCACTCCAACATCATTCCATCATACATCAAAGGCTTCAATAGGTTGTTCAAGGGTTTCATCTTCATGTGCATAGGCTTCTCAGGATATCCACATGGGCATGGGCTTCTCAGGATATCCACATGGGCATGGGCTTCCAGAACATCATCAAGATACCTCCACTTAGCTTGTGGGCACTAGATCAACAAGCAACCATGTGTGTGCTTTTGCCATGTCTTCATTTACCAATTTAGTCTTTGTTTGCTTGCCTTTGTCATCTTGTCAAGCTTTGCTAGATCTTTGCTATGTCCTCGTCCTTCATGTCATTGTCTTGTGCCTTTTCAAGTCATTTTCAAATGACGACAGTATGGGTCATCTGACTCGTTGGGTGTTTCAATGGCTTCAAAGCCCACGTCCAATGTTCTTGCCATGCTTATCTTCATGTCCTCATGTCATCATGTCACCTTGCCATGTCATCATACTTAACCTTTGTCATTAATGGCTTGTCATCAATGACAACCATATTCATCAGAGAGGCCATCGTCTGGGTCAACAAAATGAAGGGTATAGAGAATCAAATCCTCCACTTGGTGAACGAGAAAAACCAATGATGACATCCAATAATTTAGAAGGTGAAGCTTACGGTTAGTTCCTACAGTGGGTCAAAAAGTGTGACTCTCGCTTGTTCTATTTGTAAAAATTCACCACATCATTGTTAAAGAGGTTTCATGATGAAGACAAGGATGAGCTTTACACCATGTTAATCTAAGGAAAAGTGGGAATGTAAATGATCATACTCATGAATGGGAGGTGTTGGCAACAAGACCGACTGGATTCTGAGATGAACAGTTACTAAAAATGTACATCTATGGGTTGAAGGATTACATCCGTAATGAACTAAAATTTTGGAATCCTAGAACTATCAAAGAGGTGAGACATGCAACAAAGTTATTCAAACAAAAAAATAAGGTCAATATGTCATTATTATCAAGGTCTGATATCTACGCTATTGGGAGCGGGAGCGAAAAGCGAAAATTTCAAAACTATCCGTTTTGGGAGCGTTTTTTATATAATACAAATTTTAATATATTTTGATACATACATATTAAAAAAACATGTATTATGCCAAATTAGCTATAGAAACATAGATATAACCATTTAATACACATATAACATCAATCATCTAGGAGCTATGACTTGTAACATTGTCATCAAATGATCAATCATCAACAACATCAACCTTCAAATTTCAACATATAATATTTGCCATCAACAAACTATAACAGTTTAATAGATAACATCAACCATGAAATGAAACCAATGTTATCAGAACCCAACTGGTTTGAAAAAATCCACTGGTTGGACCGGTTTACAAGCTTCACTGAGTCAAATCACGGACTCAAACTGTTTTTGGCCTGTTCCATACGAAATTGGCTCGTTTCAAGGCTGGACCGGTCGGTTTCGTACAAAACCGCCTGATTTTCTCCAAACCGGTCGGTTCAGTACAAAAACGCAAAGGAACCCCCAAAACAACTAATTTCAAATTCTTTCAATAAAATAAAAAATAGGGTTCACGTGTGAGCTATTTAATTGACCCACGACCCTTCTAATGTTTTAAAAGGAGGCTCCCACCTTCCATATCAATCACATTTAATTGTGGATGAACTTGGGCCCTCTTCCACAACAAGAGGATGTGAACATTGATGTTGCCGTTAGACAAGTGCCTTCAGGCCTAGGGGAGTCAAGCCATGCTCATGTTGAGGATGTAGATGATGACTCTGAGTCTGAGCATGAGGACTCAGATAATTCTGATATCTGATTAGAATCATTAGATTGTAGATTTTAGAGTCTAGTCTACAGTCATATGCTTATATTTTGAGTCTTTCACTTTAGAGGCCATTTATAACCTCTTTGTTGATGTACTTTTCTTTAGATATGTATTTGCAGTTGATGCTATTTTGGTTTTATATGCTCTTACTTGCTATATACATGAGAAACTTTCCATATTTGTGTATAATGTTAATTTTGTACCTAGGGCAGTGTTCCCCTAAGTGACTTTAGCCTTTTAGTCACTTAGTGAATGGGGAAATAAAGTGAACCTTGCATTAGATGACTTAAGTGACATTTAATTTGACTTTATTGTCTAAAGTCAGTTTTTGATAAATTTAAGTGGGTGAGTGAAATTCATATTTTAGAAATAAAATATGTGCAATTAATTTCAACCATTTATCTAATTCATTCTTAGCTAGTGGATTGAGATCTCTTCACCTACTTAGGGTTGAGAAGTAAAAAGCAAGGAAAAGGCCAAATGAATTTCATTCTTGTGAGAAGAAGAAACAAGAGAGAGTTGAAAGAGAGGAAGGGCACAAATTTGGAGGAAGCTTGCTGAAGAGATTTTGGTGGGCACAGATTTTGAGACAACCACCATTTATTGATGCATAGAAAACGAGGTGTATAGACAACATTTATTGTTGGTACGATTTTCGAGACAGGGTCCAACTCATTTATTGCTGGACAGTTTTTGAGGTTGTATGGATTCCATACTGTACGTTTTGGGCATAGTTTTCGAGGCACGGTTTTGGCACAGAAAACGAGAAGTTAGGCACATCTTTCGAGGCTACTCACTGTACTTTCCAGGTACAGATTTCGAGGTATGTACGACAACATTTAATGTTGCCCCTACTGTATGGATTTTCTGTAATTGTGGGCACAAAAATCGAGGTCTGAGTATTTATTATTCAACACAAATCGAGGCTGATGTGACTGCTGATTTGGCACTGTTTTCGAGGAAGAAATATTGCACAAAAATCAAGGCAGCTCATGCACGAAAAACGAGACAGTCTACTGGTTGAGATAAGTTTGATTTTGACTGTAAAATGAATGTCTGATTTTGAGAGAGAGAGAGCATCCATTCTCACCAATGCGGATGTTGATAGACAGAGGGAGTTTTCTTGTGTGACAGACCATTCTTACCGTGCATCTACTTCCAGCACATGGTACATAGATAGCGGAGCCTCAAGCCACTTGATAGGTGCTCGTGAGATGTTCTTCGAGCTTTCACAGGTAGAGACAGACGTGGAGGTTGTGTTGGGAGATGACTCAGTAGTCAGTGTAGTAGGACATGGGACCATTACATTTCAGAGGGAGTCCATGAGTCCCATGGTATTGCAAGATGTATTGTATATACCTGGGCTGAAGAAGAACCTAGTGTCAGTGTCCATGATCGAGGATCCAGGGTCTTGGGGTGTCTTTCCTAGATGAACACGTGCATATGTTTCCCAAGACTGCAGGACCATTTGCTTCAGTTTCCATTGGAGTGAGATGTGGGAAACTGTATAGGCTCTTGTTTCAGCCACATCATGCCTTGGCACATAGTAGTGGTAGTGAGCATTGTGAGCTTTCGCATAGGAGGATGGCTCACTTGCATCATCTAGCCTTGGGGTTGTTGAGACACATGGTGACAGGTTTACCGGAGTTCAACACATGGTAGAGTGATGTGTGCAGGGGGTGTGCTTTGGGAAAGTACACCAAGACTGCTTTTCCGAGCAATGATAGCAGGTCAGCTGGCACCCTTGACTTGATACATTCAGACTTATGCGGACCTATGTCTTTTGTGTCCCTGAGAGGATATGAGTATTATGTGACATTCATTGATGACCATTCCAAGAAGACCTGGATCTACTTTCTGAAGAGAAAGAAGTCCGAGGAAGTCTTGCAGAGGTTCCAAGAGTTCAAAGCTCTTGTGGAGAACCAAACAGGGAGGAAGATCCAAGTCTTAAGATTAGATAACGTGGGTGTGTATACCTCCAAGGAGTTTGATGGATTTTGCAGACAGGAGGGTATCAGGAGACAGTGGTCAGTTTCGTATTCTCCAGAGCAGAATGGAGTAGCAGAGAGGAAGAACCGGTCCATTGTTGGAGCAGCCCGAGCTATGCTACATGACCAGTCACTTCCTTTCTTTCTCTGGGCTGAGGCTTGCAACACTGTTGTATATCTTCAAAACAGAAGTCCCCATCGGGCAGTGGGGAACATGACACCTGAGGAGTGCTTTTCAGGCAAGAAGCCTGAAGTTAGCCATTTTCGTATATTCGGTAGTCTGACTTACTCTCATGTCCCTTAAAAGAAGAGGACAAAGTTGGAGCCCACTGTAGAGAAGGGCATCTTTGTGGGCTATGATGAGACTTCGAAGGCCTTCCGCATTTACCTTCCCTCTCAGAGGAAAGTGGTTGTGAGGAGGGATGTGAAGTTTGAGGAGGAGCGGGCCTTCAGAAAGTCGAGAGAGTCAAAGCAGGGAAAGCAGCAGGTCCCTGCACCTCAGGTTGTTTCACAGGTTCCATCTACACAGCAGTCAGGATCACAGGTTTTCAGGGTTACAGGACCACAGAGTGTTGGCACAGGCTCACCAGGTTCAGTGGTTAGGCTAGCAGGGTCTTCTAGGACAGGTGATGGGTCTACTATTATAGGTATGTAACAATAATAATAAATACATTAAATATTAACTAGTGATATGTAATACTAGGTTAAGGGATGTGGACCTTCATTCATGGCTGTCCACACAATATATAAGGGTGGCTACAAATTGCAATCTATCATCTATCATACATCTTATTTTACATTACTTGCCCTTTATGGCATTTATACGTTACTTATATTGGTTATTCTATTATTGAGGAACTTTGTTCCTTTCAAGTGGTATCAGAGCGTCGTTTGGCTGATCTGGGCCTTTGGTCTTAATTCTCAGAACTTGTCTGATTTTTGGCTTATAGCCTTATTTTAGGGTTTCCCTAAAATATTGGACATTGTCCAAAAGAAAAAGAAAAATGTAAAAAAACATAAAAGTAAAAAAGCAAAAGAAAGGAAAAAGAAAAGTAAAAAAAAGAAAAGATAAAGTAAAACAAGCACATGGTTTTGCTTTTAAAGTAAAACAAACACATGGTTTTGGTTTTCAGCTTTAACCAGGTTTTACTTTGATTTGAATTATTATAATATATTTATAATAGTTCAATTTTTTGTTTTATTATATAAAACAATAAAATAAAGATTTTTATTATATAATAATTAATACAATAATTAATTATTATTTAAAAAAAAACTATATAGTAAACTATATATATAGTTTATAAAAACATTAATATAATTATTAATTAATTAATTAATAATTATTATTATAAAAGAAAAACGGAATAAACAAAAAAAAGGAAAAAAAAATAGAAAGAAATAATATTATTGAATATTATTTTTTGAAAAAAAGAAAAAAAGGGGTGGTTATTTAACCTAATCAAAGAAGATCTTCTATCATTAAAAAAGCGAAAGAAAAGAAGGCTAGACAATCAACCGAAATCTGTTATCAAACAAGAAGACCAATTCGAAAAATTGGAATTCAAGAAGCCATGGCGACTATGATACCAAAATTACAATCACAGTTAAGGGCAGTTTCGAATGAGCTAAAAGAGTGCGAAATCGCCAATAATAGTCTACTATTCGAAATCGACAAACAGAAACTAAGGATCACTACCTCGGAAATGAATATTGGATTTTTGGAAGATAGTAAAAGAAAACTCATAGAAAGGCTAGCAAATAAAGATGAGAAAATATCACGTCTAAAAGGCATTATTCAAAAACTTGACGACCAGATAATAAAATAAAAAAAAGTCAAAGAACATCCCTATCGGAATATTATCGAATTGGAAGAAGAAATTAGTCGTCTTAACAAAGTCGTCATCGACAAAGAAGATGAATTGGCGCAAGTACATGAAAAGTTATGAAATCAGGAAACAGAATTACGTCATCATCAACAACAAAAAGAAAGACTCCAACAACAACATGATGACAGTAAGAAGACACATAAGTTGGAATTGACAAAAGTCAACAAGGTATTATCAAGCAATACCGAAGAGATTTGTCGACTACGAAATCATAACAAAACATTGATTACAAAGATCAAAAAATTGAAAAACAATAGCAAGAGGGATCCGGTGAAGACCTCAAAGGAAAAATACTGGAAAAGCAAGAAGAAAACCAGTTTCTAAATAATCGTAATTAGGAACTACAGAATCAAATCAAGTAGTTAGAAATTGAAAAAATGTTGCAAGATGAAAGAATCATAACAATCTATTGGAGAACCAAGAAGCACAAATCCAAGAAAATGCACCTAAAAATCAAATCGAGGAAGTGAAGAAAGCCCTCGCCGCAGTCCAAAAGAAAGAAGAACAAACAACACCTACGCCTTATAGACATCCTAATTATAATCGTCATTTTGACCAACGATAGGGTCAAAATGAATATTCACGGAAGACTTATGTGGACTTGCGAAAATATCAACATACTAAGCAACAATTGAGAAGAATCATCCCACAAAATGATCTCAGAGCTCCGATAAAAATAGATCTGGGATGGACCACAGCAGGTACGATGCGACAATTCGCCTGGGGAATCCGTAACTCGTATTGGCTCATTTCCTCAAATGTCGCAAATACAAAAAGGAAAGGATCCCAAGACGATCATTCAAAGGAAATTAGACATTGCTATCAATACAGCTTTGAGGACAAAGCTTCCCTCAAGGGGAGGGCAATGTAACAATAATAATAAATACATTAAATATTAACTAGTGATATGTAATACTAGGTTAAGGGACGTGGACCTTCATTCATAGCTGTCCACACAATATATAAGGGTGGCTACAAATTGTAATCTATCATCTATCATACATCTTATTTTACATTACTTGCCCTTTATGGCATTTATACGTTACTTATACTGGTTATTCTATTATTGAGGAACTTTGTTTCTTTCAAGTGGTATCAGAGCCTCGTTTGGCTGATCTGGGCCTTTGGCCTTAATTCTCAGACCTTGTCTGATTTTTTTTGGCTTATAGCCTTATTTTAGGGTTTCCCTAAAATATTGGACATTGTCCAAAAGAAAAAAAAACGTAAAAAAACATAAAAGTAAAAAAACAAAAGAAAGGAAAAAGAAAAGTAAAAAAAAGAAAAAGATAAAGTAAAACAAGCACATGGTTTTGCTTTTAAAGTAAAACAAACACATGATTTTGCTTTCCAGCTTCAACCAGGTTTTACTTTGATTTGAATTATTGTAATATATTTATAATAGTTCAATTTTTTGTTTTATTATATAAAATAATTAAATAAAGATTTTTATTATATAATAATTAATTATTATTTAAAAAAACTATATAGTAAACTATATATATAGTTTATAAAAACATTAATATAATTATTAATTAATTAATTAATAATTATTATTATAAAAGAAAAAGGGAAGAAACAAAAAAAAGGAAAAGAAATAGAAAGAAATAATATTATTGAATATTATTTTTGGAAAAAAAGAAAAAAAGGGGGGGGGTTATTTAACCTAATCAAAGAAGATCTCCTATCATTAAAAAAACGAAAGAAAAGAAGGCTAGACAATCAACTGACATCCGCTATCAAACAAGAAGACTAATTCAAAAAATTGGAATTCAAGAAGTCATGGCGACTATGATACCAAAATTACAATCACAGTTAAGGGCAGTTTCGAATGAGCTAAAAGAGAGTGCGAAAGCACCAATAATAGTCTACTATTCGAAATCGACAAACAGAAACTAAGGATTACTACTTCGGAAATGAATATTGGATTTTTGGAAGATAGTAAAAGAAAACTCATAGAAAGGCTAGCAGATAAAGATGAGAAAATATCATGTCTGGAAGGCATTATTCAAAAACTTGACGACCAGATAATAAAATAAAAAGAAGTCGAAGAACATCCCTATCGGAATATTATTGAATTGGAAGAAGAAATTAGTCGTTTTAACAAAGTCGTCATCAACAAAGAAGATGAATTGGCACAAGTACATGAAAAGTTAGGAAATCAGGAAACAGAATTACGTCATCATCAACAACAAAAAGAAAGACTCCAACAACAACATGATGACAGTAAGAAGACACATAAGTTGGAATTGACAAAAGTCAACAAGGTATTATCAAGCAATACTGAAGAGATTTGTCGACTATGAAATCATAACAAAACACTGATTACAAAGATCAAAAAATTGAAAACCAATAGCAAGAGGGAACACTCTGGTGAAGACCTTGAAGGAAAAATACTGGAAAAGCAAGAAAAAAACCAGTTTCTAAATAATCGTAATCAGGAACTACAGAATCAAATCAAGGAGTTAGAAATTGAAAAAATGTCAAAAGATGAAAGAATCATAACAATCTATTGGAGAACCAAGAAGCACAAATCCAGGAAAATGCACCTAAAAATCAAATCGAGGAAGTGTAGATAGTCCTCGCCGCAGTCCAAAAGAAAGAAGAACAAACAACACCTACGCCTTACAGACATCCTAATTATAATCGTCATTTTGACCAACGACAGGGTCAAAATGAATATTCACGGAAGACTTATGTGGACTTGCGAAAATATCAACATACTAAGCAACAATTGAGACGAATCGTCCCACAAAATGATCTCAGAGCTCCTATAAAAATAGATCTGGGATGGACCACAGCAGATACGATGCAACAATTCGCCTGGGGAATCCGTAACTCGTATCGGCTCATTTCCTCAAATGTTGCAAATACAAAAAGGAAAGGATCCTAAGACGATCATTCAAAGGAAATCAATCATTTCTATCAATACGGCTTTGAGGACAAAGCTTCCCTTAAGGGGAAGGCAATGTAACAATAATAATAAATACATTAAATATTAACTAGTGATATGTAATACTAGGTTAAGGGACGTGGACCTTCATTCATGGCTGTCCACACAATATATAAGGGTGGCTACAAATTGTAATCTATCATCTATCATACATCTTATTTTACATTACTTGCCCTTTATGACATTAATACGTTACTTATACTGGTTATTCTATTATTGAGGAACTTTGTTCCTTTCAAGTGGTATTATGTGACATTCATTGATGACCATTCCAGGAAGACCTGGATCTACTTTCTTAAGAGAAAGAAGTCCGAGGAAGTCTTGCAGAGGTTCCAAGAGTTCAAAGCTCTTGTGTAGAACTAAACAAGGAGGAAGATCCGAGTCTTAAGATCAGATAACGGGTGAGTGTATACCTCCAAGGAGTTTGATGGATTTTGCAGACAGGAGGGTATTAGGAGATAGTTGTCAGTTTCGTATACTCCAGAGCAGAATGGAGTAGCAGAGAGGAAGAACCGATCCATTGTTGGAGCAGCCCGAGCTATGCTACATGACCAGTCACTTCCTTTCTTTTTCTGGGTTGAGGCTTGCAGCACCGTTGTATATTTTCAGAACGGGAGTCCCCATCGGGCAGTGGGGAACATGACACCTGAGGAGTGCTTTTCAGGCAAGAAGCTTGAAGTTAGCCATTTTCGTATATTCGGTTGTTTGACTTACTCTCATGTCCCTTCAGAGAAGAGGACAAAGTTGGAGCCCACTGCATAGAAGGGCATCTTTGTGGGCTATGATGAGACTTCGAAGGCCTTCCGCATTTATCTTTCCTCTCAGAGGAAAGTGGTTGTGAGGAGGGATGTGAAGTTTGAGGAGGAGCGGGCCTTCAAGAAGTCGAGAGAGTTAAAGCAGGGAAAGCAGCAGGCCCCTGCACCTCAGGTTGTTTCACAGGTTCCATCTACGCAGTAGTCAGGATCACAGGTTTTCGGGGTTACAGGGCCACAGAGTGTTGGCACAGGCTCACCAGGTTCAGTGGTTAGGCTAGCAGGGTCTTCTAGGACAGGTAATGGGTCTATTATTACAGGTATACCTTACAAGGGATCGAGATCAAGATCAGGATTACAGGGTACACCTGGTGTTGGCACACCAACTTCAGGTTCACAGGTGGGAAAAACATTCAGGGAAGAAGAAGCCTAAGTGGCTTCGGGAGACCTTGAAGGATGCCTTAAAGGCTGGGATACCCAGGGATGAGGTGAGAGCCATCAAGATGCCTGACAGATTGGGCATGTTGTTGGTGGCTAGTACACGGGATTCTGAGCCTTTTACTTTTGAGGAGGCCTCCTAGCATTCGGTATGGAGAGATGCCATGATGGATGAGTACTGTTTATGCCAGAAATTGTTTCTAGACTACAAGAAAACAAGGCAACATAATCTCAAATATTTAAATAAAACAAAACTGGGTTTTTAGGGTTTTTTAAGGTTTTCTGGTTGTGAAGTTTGGTGACAAGAGGGAATGCATTCATAACCTAAATAAGAACTAAATCACAAGCATAGAAAAACTGAGATGCATAACATAATAACCATGTATCCAACAGAAAATAGCACTGAAGTTCATCCACAAATGGCAAGCATTACAAGCATAAAAACTTTAAACCAGCGATGAAATTACCAACTGAGTAGCTAAACAAGTTATAAATGAAGCCAGAGAACAAACTGAAGGGTAAAATGGAGCATATATTTCATAATCAGTTTTTCAAATACACATAAGAGTCATTTACTTAGCTTATGAACAAGTCAGGAGACCTCCTCTAGCCAGCCAAAAAGTCGAACCCTTAGTCCTCTTTGTGACCTACTTTAATACTATCCTTCAAAATTCAGTTAAAGACTAAACCCTTAATGCTTTTCACCCTACTCATCGAAATGGTCTTATCAAAATAATAATTAAAAAAATGAAATATCCTTCAAAACATAACAAATAACTGATTTTGTTAACAAGCCTCATAGATCTTTAGTTGCCTCTGCTAATAAAGCTATCCCTTCTAAGGCTTGGGCCTTTCTCCTAGCCTTCAGTTGCTCAGCTTCCATCTCTGTTATCTTTCTAGTGAGGTCTTCATTTTGTTGCTGTAGACCTTTGATGGTTTTTTTTAACATTGTAAATTGTGACTATTTTTTTTTCTTTTCAATGCCTCTTTTGAGACTGCAATTAGCTCCTGATAGTGGCTATTCACCTCATCTAGATCTTCTCTGAGTCTTCTATTGGCCATAACCAAACCATCATTTGTCTCCTGCATATATTCTCCCTGATGTTTATATTGCTTTATAGTTCTCTGTAAATTTTCTTTCTCTGAATCAAATGCTTTATTTCTTGCCGTACTTTGCATCTCATGGGGAAGCCATGGAATATTTAGTCTCCTATAGATTTCTTCATCTTTTGGTAGCAACTCTGTAGGAGTCTCATGAAAACTTAGGTTTTCTTTAGTCTCAGTTTCACAGGGAACATTTTCATCAACCATCAACTTGTTTTCTGAGTGAGAAACCTCTATCTCACCTTCTTGTTGCTCCTTTAACATTTGGCCTTGTATATCTAAAAAGACATAAGATAGTTTAGTCTCAGTGAGGGTAGATTCTTTTTCTGATTTCATTGGTTTTTTCCCTTTGCTGTCACCCTTTTCAACATCCAGTTTTTCATCCGAGGAGGAGTCATCAATCATAGTTACCCCTTCTTTATTCAATTTAGGGTTTAGTAATTTCTTCATATTCAGCCTGAGCTTGTTTCTGGGTCTAGTCTTTGGTCTCCACCCAAGAGCAAGTTCTCCAACCATTTTTAAAGTTTTACCCTGATGGATGACAGAGGCAAATTCCATGACTTCTAGCTTCTTTTTCGTTGGTACTGCTACCATATCTTCCTGACTGTGAAATTCCTTTTTAGTGCCAACCTTAGTTTCATCAATAACAGGAATCTTTTCCTCCTCAAACAAGTATGTTTCATCTTCTGACAAGATTGTAAATGGACTTTGTTTTTGGACTTTAGTGTCCTCTTCATCACTTGAAACCTTCTCTGTAAGTACAATCTTATCATCAACAAATGTCTCTGCTGGTGCATCATCCTGAACAGGCTAAGTCTCCTTATTAATAGACTGCAAATCTTTGTTCTCACTGTCATCTAGATGTTGTTTAGATTCACAATCTTCTTTTGCAGGCTCTGCAACTTCCTTTAATTGGACACTGTCTTCATTTTTAACCTTTGTTTTCTGTCTTAGTTTTCTGATCAAGGTTTGTCCTTTATCAGCCTGCTTTCAATTAGACTGTCCTTCTTGACTATTTTGAAACCCTGACCAAAAAAGAAAATATTCCCAAGTTTTTCCTTCTTTCTGCAAAACACTGTTGATAATGAGTTTGATAAGTCCATGGTGAAAAATGGACTGTCTAGTATGATCTTGGTGTTTTTTGATTCTGCTAGACATCTTCTGCAGGCTCTTTAGCAAGAAGAAAGGCAGGTTCATCTTTGATTCATTACTGAGGTGTTGAAGGAACCTGAAATGGTTTTTTAAAAACGAAGGCATTCCTTCCTTCACATGTAATATAACTTTGTAAAACCTTGATAGGTTCTACCCATTCAGGCCTGAAGTTATGGATGGGCACACCCTTACCCCAATCTGGAACTATACCAGGCAATAGGTACCTTTGTGCATTAAAGGTAAATGACACTTTCTTAAACCAAAGTTCTCCCTCATTTTTAAACTCCACACCCTTACCCCAATCTGGAACTATACCAGGCAATAGGTACCTTTGTGCATTAAAGGTAAATGACACTTTCTTAAACCAAAGTTCTCCCTCATTTTTAACCCCTGTTGCCTCAGCCACCAAATCTTTGGTCAATTTGAATTTCAAAGTATCAAAAGATACAGTATCTTTGTCATAACACTGAGCAAACTTATGGGAGACTTCAGCATTGTATCCATCAATTTTCTTGAAAAATATCAACCATCCTGCATTTTCAAATAGCTCAGCACATCCTGGAAATTTATCTATCCAACTGAGATCAGTGGGCTCGGCCCTATTAGTTTTTCCACTCCTCTTCATTTTCTGTATGGTTTGCAGCAACTGTCAGCAATCTCACAGTCTAGTTTTGTTCAAATTTGCACAGTCTTGGCAGTCAATTTTCCTTCGAACTCTCATAGTCTGTTTATCTTCAAATTTACATAGTCTACCCTATCACCAGTTCAGGAAATGCTTTGTGCCAAGTTTCAGTAATTTAACTTAATCACAGACTCAGAAATCTCCAATACTTCTGCTCTGAACTTTACTAACTCAAATGATGCATATTTAGATATTTTGATTAATATCTCATCATTCAAAGTCTATTGAGTGAGTAAATTCATGTCTTTCTTTAAAATTTTGACATAATAGGCTTTATCAGAAAAAACCCTCAATTTTAACAAACCCTATCAAAGGTCATGCGGGATACCTCATTCAAAGCTTAATACAGGCGCTGGAAGTCGATCCCTTGAAAGGTTAGGTGTCGAATTGCACGTTCCAGCTGTCTTCAACCCTCCAGATCGCTTCTAACTGTCACTGCTGGGAAGCCCTAATTCTTTCTTCAACTGTCAAATTTCCAATTTTTCAGCAATATGTCTCCACCACGATGTTTAATGCCTTTGTAATCTTCAGCTTAGGAACCTATTCCCGAAAACTTTGCCTCGTTCCACTCACTGTCATCATTTGCCATGAATTTGCATACAACTGCCATGATCTCCCTCACACGATGACCAAACACCTGTTTACATGATTAGCCTGGCAAGACACGTATGAAACATGCTAATTGATGTGATTAACACCTTCGGAACGAAATCATCGAAAAAATCGGGGTGAAAAATGACCATTTTGGCACTAACGACTTTCTTGTAGCGCTCCAGTGCATTAATTTTGCTCTTGCGCTACAAGAAAGTTCAAACATATAATTTATGTCATTTAATCACTAATCCAGCTTTAAGTCTTGGTTTATATGATTAATCTTTGATCTTAGTGTCATTAATGAAACCATTAATCAATATACACCTTATAGAACCCTTCAAGAATGAACTCTACGCAAAATTTTTATAAAAGCAAGCTTTAAAAAATAGGAAAAAATAAAAAATGATGAAAACCTAAAGGCATAAACTTAAAATTAACCTTTATAGCAAAATTTCCTAGAAGCAAAAACATTAGCAAATTTCAAAAACACAAACAAAACATGAAGCTAAGGAAGACAAATTCATGACCTAACAAGTACCATTCCATCATGAAAAATGATGTATGGGAGATTGTTCCGAGACCGGAGGGGAAGTCAGTGGTGACTTCTCATTGGCTTTACAAGCTAAAGCATGCAACAGATGGAAGTGTGGAGAAGTACAAAGCCAAGTTTGTAGCGCGGGGGTTTTCACAGGTTGAGGGCATTGATTATGATGAGACTTTTGCATTGGTTGCTCGATATACTTCTATCAGGAGCTTGATCTCCATTGCAGCAGAAATGGGTTGGAAGATCCATCAGATGGATCTGAAGACCGCATTTCTCAATGGGATCATACAGGAGGAGATTTACATTGGGCAGCCTCAGGGCTTTGAGATACATGACAGAGAGACACATGTATGTAGGCTGAAGAAGGCCCTTTATGGGATGAAGCAAGCTCCTAGAGCTTGGTACTCCAGGATCGATTCTTACTTGTTGAGTATGGGGTTTCAGAAGAGTGAAGCAGATCTGAATCTCTATTTCATCATGGGTGGAGATGATTCGCTTGTTCTTCTGCTATATGTTGATGACTTGTTTATCACAGGGAGAGAGAGACCCATTGCAGCTTGTAAGAAGGATCTTGCAGCAGAGTACGAGATGACTAATATTGGGCTGATGCATTATTTTTTGGGATTGGAGGTTTGGCAGGAGCTTGGACATATTTTCCTGGGGTAGGGAAAGTATGTTGTTGATATTTTGAGAAGATTCAGGATGGAGGATTGCAGGCCTATGTCGACACCTATGATCACCAACTGGAAGAAGCTTCATGCTTCTGAGGGAGAGATGGTGGATCCTACTTTATACTGTCAGCTTATTGGATCATTGATGTATCTGGTCAACACTAGGCCAGATTTGTGTTTTGCAGTGAACACTCTTAGCCAGTTCATGGTTGAGCCTAGGAGTGTGCATTGGGTCGCTGCAAAACATGTGTTGCGCTATCTTTGAGGGATAGTGGATTTTGGATTTGACTACAGGAGGTCAGAGGGGATCAGATTGGTTGGTTATACAGACTCAGATTGGGCAGGCAGTGTGGCAGACCGGAAGAGCACTTCTGGATGTTGTTTTAGCTTGGGCTTGGCAGCAGTGTCGTGATTCAGTCCGAAGCAGAAGTCTGTTGCATTGAGTACTGCAGAGGCCGAGTATATGGTAGCTAGTTTGGCCAGCTGCGAGGCCTTGTGGCTTCGCAAGTTGCTGGTGAATCTATTTGGTCAGGAGCTTAGGCCTATGGTGATTTATTGTGACAATCAAAGTTGCATCCAGCTCTCCGAGAATCCAATTTTCCATGACAGGTCAAAGCACATTGAGATCGGATATCATTTCATCCGAGACTATGTTCAGAGAGGGGCAGTGATGCTTCAGTTCATTTTCACAGATGAGCAGGTAGCAGACATTCTGACGAAGTCTTTGGGGACGGGCAAGTTTGTCTTCTTCAGGGATAAGTTTGGCGTGGTGCAGAACACCTTCCTTGGTAAGAGAGACTGTTAATTTTGTACCTAGGGAAGTGTTCCCCTAAATAACTTTAGCCTTTTAGTCACTTAGTGAATGGGGAAATAAAGTGAACCTTGCATTAAATGACTTAAGTGACATTTAATTTGACTTTATTGTCTAATGTCAGTTTTTGATAAATTTAAGTGGGTGAGTGAAATTAATATTTTAGAAATAAAATATGTGCAATTAATTTCAACCATTGATCTAGTTCATTCTTAGCCATTGGATTGAGATCTCTTCACCTACCTAGGGTTGAGAAGCAAAAAGCAAGGGAAAGGCCAAATGAATTTCATTCTTGTGAGAAGAAGAAATGAGAGAGAGCTGAAGGAGAGGAAGGGCATGATTTTCGAGGAAGCTTGCTGAAGAGATTTTGGTGGGAACAAATTTCGAGACAACCACCATTTATTGCTGCACAAAAAATGAGGTGTATGGACAACATTTATTGTTGGCACGATTTTCGAGACATGGTACGACTCATTTGTTGTTGCACAGTTTTCGAGGTTGTATAGATTCCGTACTATACGTTTTGGGCACAGTTTTTGAGGCACTGTTTTGGCACAGAAAACGAGGAGAAGTCAGGCATAGTTTTCGAGGCTGTTCATTGTACTTTCCAGGCATAGATTTCAAGGTATGTACCGAAGCATTTAATGCTTTCCTTACTGTATGGATTTTTTGCAAGTGTGGGCACAAAAATCGAGGTCGGAGTATTTATTATTCAACACAGAAATCGAGGCTGATGTGATTGCTGATTTGGAACTATTTTCGAGGAAGAAATATTGCACAGAAATCAAGGCAGCTCATGCATGGAAAATGAGACAGTGTGCTGGTTGAGATAAGTTTGATTTTGACTGTAAAATGAATGTGTGATTTCTCCAGATGCTTAATAAAAAGTCCCTCTCTCTCCTTGACTGGTTTTCCCCTTGTGGGTTTTTCCAAGGCCATTGGCCGAAAATTTTGAGTGCTGTGTGTTTGAATGGCGTGCTGAATATTTATTTTCTGTTAGTAAAAGATTTAATTTACAGCAGTGCTTTAAGTTTGAAAAATTCATGTTTATTTCCAGCATGTTAATTTCTGAGAATGAAATAAATTGAGACAAATTTTTACTTGAAACCGGTGGCTGAAAACTAGTGAAAAATCTTCATATAATGGTTTGAATTCACATGGATGCACATGGATATATATGTATTTTTTGAAAATATGAATGTTTTATGTATTTTTGCTTAACCATTTTTTTGTTTCGATTTGTTTCCCGGTTTTTGTCGGGTTGCGGTTCCTGGGGTCGGCTGGTTCGACCACCAGTTCGGTTCTGATAACATTGAATGAAACAAAGCATCATAATATCATATTCAATACCAAAGAGTTGTAAGATCATAAGATGATAAGAATCAAGATGCAATCAACAAATTAAAGTACAAACTTCAAAGTAGGCCATAATGTTTACGAAATAGGCCATAATAAACATGAAATACGAAGTACTATGATACTCTCTAGTAATCTACTAAGTTTTCCTCTTGCCACGAGAAACTTCCAATTGTTGTTCGCGTGTTCTAGGTGGAATAGGAGCTGCTGGAAGTGATCGTGGAACACGAGAAGAAGATGAATGCCCCCCACAGATTGTCGGACGTTGTGAAGCTAAAGGAAAAACTCTTGCATCTGGAAACCTGCTGGTGGTTGGGGGCGGCATCTCTGATGTATGAATTGGATCACCCTCATGATCACCCAATAGTTCATCCTCCAAGCGCTCTAATGCAATGGCTCCATCCTCCACATTAGCCTCCTCTGGATTGTTGTCCCAAGTAAAAAATGTTCTATCATTCTTGGCCACTTCTCAATAATGGGACAACATCATCAAGTTGTAGTGCACATAAACCAAACTTTCGGCCCGTTCTATATTCAAATTGTTTCTCTTGACGATGTGGATGAAGCTGTAGGTGCTCCAACACCTCTCTGTAGAAGAACTATTGACAACCTATGAAAGCACCCTCACCTCCAATTTATGCAAATACGTGGCACCATTGCCATACATGTTCCTCCAACGGATAGGATGCAACCTCTCTCGATCTTTGGTTGCATGCAATGTACCAAAGACTCCATGTTCACTGATGTATTGTCTCAATTCACTCCGTACTTGAGCACACTCCTCATCTGGGGCCAACTTGTCTAATGCAAGCATATACCCATTTTGCACCTCTGGATCTGTGTGTGGTCTTTTCCTAACTCCACCACCATGTGCAAGTTGGGCCAACCAAGATGGAGAATAATATGGGGTAAGGAAATATGCAAGGGCATGGAGTGAAACATTCAAATTATCCCACCTTTTGACCACATGTTTATGAATATGGTCATACAAGATTGCATCTCTTTTCTCAACAATGTCTTTGATATGACCAAGCATGCTATCCATTTTCTCATACACCTCCTTAATCACTGACTGATCTGTATCTACAAAACAAATCATACTATTACGGGCTTGGTGAACTGTAGAACATATTTAACTCGTGCCCAGAACTGACCATCAAGAATGATGTCGTCCACCTCCTGAAAGTCATGTTTATTAGATGCGCTTGCAACTTTGTCTTTCAATCCTTGCCATGAATCACTTGAGACTATACTAGCCAATGCCTCTCTTACCTTCAAAAGCCTCTTGATGGTGAGGTAGTAGCTAGCAAATCTAGTCTTCACAATCTTCAATAGCTCCAACCTAGAGTGATTGCGAAAAATGTGGTGGGCCATGCTATGATTGGTGATAATTTTTTTCATTTTCTTACCTCTCTTGTACAAGGCACCAATTCATCGGTAACTAGGGTCCTTCATCTTAACAATATCATGCATCAAAAGGTTCAATGTGTGAACCAAACACCCTAACTAAAATATGTTGGGATACTTATCCTCAATGATTGCTCCTGCTGCCTTACAATTAGCAGCATTATTTGTGATGACTTGAATGACATTTTATGGCCCAATCATTTGAATGGTTGCAAGTAAAGGTTTTGCAATATTAACACCAGTCTTGTAGCGATCTGAGTAGTCATGAGTTGAAAGGTTGACCGCACCATTAGCAGACACACCAAGAATATTTATCAATGGCTTGCCTTTAACATTTGCCCACCCATCAGATACAATGGATACCCCATAGTTGGACCAATCATTTGTAAACTTTCCAAGACACTATTGATTTTGACTCTTTCCTTGTTAAGTCCCACGGTTCTAGCTTTGTCATACCCAGGGCTCCTGTATCCTTTAGGTGCACCATTGATGGCTTGTACCATTTCATGCCAATAGGGTGAGCGACGAACATTGAATGACACACCACATGCATAGAGAAACCTGTAAATTTTTGAATCCACATTATCTTTGCAACCAAGGTCAAAGAAATCTGATAATGTTTTTCGCATATGCAAGAATCCACTAGCATGGGTGGATGATGATCTAGATCCACTACTAAACATTTTCTGTGGATCTCTTGGAATTGTTTTGAGCGACTTCTTCTTCCATCTTGTATTTGTTTCTTCCCTTAGCCGACACTTTGTCAGATGTTTTGACTCCAGTAGCCTTACCTTGATCACATGGCATAAGCCCACACAAATGATTTCTCAGACGGGTATATGAACCTATGTAAGTTTTATTACAATGGAGTCATGTAAACTTTGTGGTTCCACCATCTCTCCCTCACCCAAGCCTTGTCACATACTTCCACAAAGGTGTTGTGTCTTTTTGTTTTTTCCCCTCATCACTCTCAATCTCCTCCTCCTCCTCATCCTCTCTATCTTCTTCCTCCTCTCCATGGTATGTGCCACTTCCTATCTCTTCCTCCCTCATCGTTATCTCAGCAATTCCAGGGATGGCAGGGAGTGTTTGTTTCCCAAGGAATCGTGAGTCCCAAAAACGCTCCCAGGAGGAATCATGATTGCGGGATCGATTCCTTTGGGAGCAATTCATGGGGGTCCCTAGCGATTCCTCGTAGGGTAGTATGATATACCAAATAGGTATGTCAATGCCAAATCAAATAAATAATCCATGGATAAGGTAGACAAATACAGACTGTGTTGAGCATAGGTTGTCATTGATGACACCCATTAATGACACCCATTAATGACAAAGGAGTGACAAGGGGACAAAGGAGTGATAAAGGTTTATGACAAAGGATGATGACATGGCATGATGAACCATGGATGTGGGCATTGGAGCCATTTGAACACTAGGTGGACCAAATGACCCATTCTGTGGTCATTTGTGGTTTAAATGATGTATGGAGCCTTTGATGACATGAAAGAGCCCTCACTTTGTCATGAATGCACAATGTTGTCTTGGAGCTCTTGAACAAATAAAATATTGACATGGCATGGTTGATGAAATAGATAACCTCTTGAAGCAGACAAATGGTGGTATGATAAGGTCCTTGGTGCCTGTTGCAGCTGCAACAATTTTCCCAAAATTTAAAATTTTTTGGGACCCTCCTTTTATTTCTTTTGCTCAGCTTTTTGTTTTGTTTGATGTTTACGCAAAGATTTACTTATAAGCCAGCCATGTTTTACCGTTTGAATTGATTTTTGCCCAGCTAATCGAAAGTGTTTTGGAGTTTGAGTCAGGAGTCTAGTCATCTACGCGTCCGCCGTTGCGGAAAAGAACAGGACATCAAGTCCGAGTCAAGTGTATTTGGTCTCCGAGGCATTCTTCTTATCGGCGTCTGTTTTGAGATCCCGTCGAAACCTTGGCCTATACGTCTTTCGCCGTTGCAGAGAAGGTTCTGCGATGTTGTCCGAGAGTTGTTTAATCCTTTTCGATCCCCGCCGTGTTGTTTCGCAGGTCCTTGGGTTTTTTCAACTTTTGCCGTTGCGGCTCTAGAAAGCACTATGATTTCGATAGTTTGATTTATCTTGTCCGCTTGATCGATGCTTTTCACTTGAGACATGTTTATTCTTACTCCGATTTGCTGGTCAGCGGAACTCATTTCTTTTACGGGTTCGCCATTGCGGCTCTCTAATCATCTTTTGACCTGAAGCCCTAGTCTCGCGAGCTCCGATGCGAGTGTTGATTTGTTTCTCCCGCCAACGCCATTGCGGGCGTTTCGACGTTTTCTTCATTCGCCGTTGCAGAGGAGATAGTAACATGATCTCCGATCTCGTAGCCTTTCCGTCTCCCGATGATCTTATTTTCCTGCCGTTTGCATGTTGACCGCGACGTATATATGTGGGTTTGGGGGTTTATTATTTTTTTATTGTTTTTTGGCGATTTCTTCGTGCTGTTGTTTTCGCTCGAGCAGACCAAGGTTTTCGTTGTCGGTACCTTCGCTCCTAGGTGGCTCCGCCGTGGAAGTTTATCGATTTTCCTCCACCAGTCGCGCAACACAGTGCCAGGTAGGCCTTTATGCCTGTTTTACCGTTCCGTTTGATTGGTCGAACTACTTTTGCTGTCTCCGTGGTTAGTGGTTTCCTAGGTTTTCCCATCTCGGCCTGTGTATATATTCGAGTTAAATAGTATGGCTGCCCGGTGGGGAATTTTTGTATTTTGCTTAATCATGACTCTCGCAGCCATTGAGGGTTTGCAGACCACACTTGATTGCTGGGGAAACCGGTGTAGACGGTCGTTACACTGTCCGCACCAGTTTCCCCAGTCTGCGTGTGGCCGTCCGGGGGGGGTGTGTTTTCAAGGTTTTCTTCCAAAGAGGCCGTGAGTCTGGTTCCACAGTTCGGTCGCCCTCGTCTTCGCGAACCAGGGCCACGAGGTTGTTTTTCACTTCTCGCTTAGGATGAGGCTGTTCAAACTCGAGTATGAACCCCGACCCATTTTAGGTTTCGAACGCATTATCTAGTCAGGCCGTGAGGCGAGCAACTTCCCCTTATCTTCTAGGAGTTAAGTGTGCTACCACTTGTAGAGCCCTCACTTGAGATTAGGCGCCTTTTTCTTTCACGTAGCTTGTAGGTCGTAGCGTCGAGAGGGGGTTTCGGGACTGTGTTCGTGTTGACAAGAGGAGGGGGATATTCGTCGTTCTTGGAAGGCTGTGATTTTCTAGGTTAAATCCGCAAATTGTTGGGCATGAGTTGGTTTTAGTTTGTGGGCAGGAGCATTTGGTTTTTTGAACATTGTTTGCTTATTTTTCATAGCTGCACTCATGTTTAGCATAGATGAGGTAAAATGCTTATACAGTTGTCTTTATTTCGGAATGTTATCTGGAAATGACTCAACAGAACCTAAAAGAAATTCCTGTATATGACAAGGAAATTCCTCAGAAGTCAAGATGTCTAAACGTTAGAAGAAGAAAGCTCCCGTAGTTGAAGAGGAACCCGAAGTCGAAATTGTTACCAGAGTCGAATACACCTACAAGGACACCAAATGCATAGTTGGTGTGGAGCCCGGATATCAATGGGGGGAAATTTACAGATTAATAATGCGCCGAGAAGTACCTGACATAGGTTTTGAAGAAGAAACCATCTATGCCAATATAGAGAGATCTTCATTGATGAAAATTGCTACTAGACCTGAGCTCTTTCCATGCGCATAGGTGATTGGGTGGATTCTGCCCAGGGTAGATGTAACCGCCATGATTTTGGAAAATGTTGATAAACAGGGTTATGCTACTTATAGCCCTGGGTATGTGGCACTGGCCTACCACTTGCCAGAAGCACAGGTGTACTTGACTGAGGACTGGCTGAAGGCAATTAAGATGGACTTAGTCGAGACCTTGAAGAGGATGCTCATGCCTGACAAGAACTTTAGAACTAGGCCGGCCGGGGAATATGACACTGCAAATTTAAGAACCCCTTACAGGTTCATTGCCCTGATGCTGAACAAGATTTTCGGGAGGGCCCACGGTAAAAGCTTCAAATTGGAGTGGGTGCCTATCATTTTCTATGTTGCAACACAGGGGACAGTTTTCAACTGGGCAAACATTGTGTCCAACAGCCTCTCAGCCTGCATTGCTTCAGCATTAGGAGGGGTGTCCCAGAAGAGATCAGAGTTCTACATGAGCTTTATACTGATAGATTGCATATTGTGCAACCAACCCTTCCCCAATCTTAGGTGTATCTGGGACCGGGAAAGAACACCAGTCTACTCAGTATACAAGCCACTGTGGGGCCACAAATACCACAGTCACTATAGGGAAGTGTGTGAGTACTTCATTATGCCATTGTATACCCTGATTTTCTTGAAAGAGTGCAACTGCATGTCGGAGGAGGCATTGCAGGTGATTGAAGAATATGCAGACTATTACTTGATTGAGGATGGATTATATTTCAGAATGTTTGGATGCTCCAGAGCACTCTCACTACTTCCTAAGTATGCTACTGACTATGTAGTCCACAAAGAGGCAGTTCGACAAGTCTTTTTAGATGGCATAGGGAGCTTTTTGTTTGAACATAAGAAAGCAACTTACCCTCCTTTGCCATTCAGGTTGGGAAGCTACAAGTTTACTATGGTGAAGAAAGCCGACGAATTCGTGGAAGAGTTGGGGAAATTCCATTTTGGGGAAATGCGTTTCCACAGGAATGATTCCCGGAATAAGGTCGCAGAGCACTGCAAAGAGGCGAATGTACATTTTGAATACACAAGCCACCGGGACAAAGAGGAATCCATTTTCTGCAGTGCACAAAACATAACAACTTTAAGGAGAAGGTTTAAGAAGAAAATCACCACCAAAGGCGGAAAAGGACAAGATGAGCAAGCAAAGGCAGAGGAGGAAGAAACTAGAAAAAGAAATGAAGATGCTAGGAGACTAGCACAAGAGGCCGAACGCTGGCTCAAAGGACAGGAAGAGGAAAAGAGAAGAGCTGCACAAGAAGCAACTAGAAAGGCAGAAGAAGCTGCAAGGTGCGAGGAAGAGGGAAAAAAAAAAGATGGATGAGGAGATGAAGAAGCAGGAAGCAGAAAAGCTAAAGTTGACAGAGACAGTGACAGAGCAATCAACTTCCGATACAGCAGACAGTCAGGCTCAGGACTTGGGGAACCCTGATATTCAAGATCCTGAGGCAGCTGCTGGCAGCACACCAGGACAGGCTATGGTCCCCACCCTTAGGTTAATCCCTTTTGAGCAAAAGAAAGGGGAGGAGGTACCAGATTTCAACACTATATTTTATGATAGGGAAAGGAAAATGATAGTAAAGAGGACCGAGAGAAAGGTCGAAACTGGGGGGCAGTCCGGTAAAATGATAAATGATACAACTGTAGTATATGGGACAGACAAGGACCCCAGGTTCACTATCAAAGCGGGGGCTGCATTGATCCATGCTTCCGAGGACAATGTAGATCGAATAATGACTGATCTTGAACAGTCAAAGAAGTCCTCTTCCCAACTCAAAGATACCCTAAGAAGAGAAAGAGAGGAAAATAATAGGTTGAAAAGAAAGTTTGAAGACATACAACGAGAAATAAAGTCTTCAAAAGCTGAACTCCAGTCCCTCCAAGTGGAGAAGAGATCTATGGAGGCTGCCCAAGAAAGTCTAGAGAAAGTGCAGAAAGAATGTCAAGGGTTGAGGGCAGAAAGGGAGCAGCTGCTAGGCAGGATAGGGGAGTTGGAGCTGCAGAAGGCTACCTTGGAGGGATCTGAGAGGCAATCTCAGGGGCAGAATGCAGAACTCAAAGAACATATTACCTCATTGACAGCAGCCCTAGAAGAGGCCAAGGAACAGCAGGTCAGTGTTTAGCCGTTCAAGGAGCACATTCGGGCACATAGAAGCAAGATGCACCAGCTGCAAGTGGCCATAGAGGAAGAGAGGTGCAAGGTCTTGCAGGTGGACAATCGGCTGGAAGAGATTTTGGAAACCTCTTCATATTTTGTTGACAGATCGCAGGACATCTTAGAGGTCTTGACAGGAAGGATGGCGAGATTAGAAGTGAATGGAGAAACCCCTGCAGATCTACCATCAAAAGATCAACAAGCCCTAAGGCAAGACTATGATTTACTGGAGTTTGCCATAAACACAGCCGAGGAATTCAAGAAGGCTGTCAAGAAAACAAAGGGGGCTTGTGCAGAATTCTTCAGGAGATTGTTGATCACTTATAATCGCTGCCAGGTTGAGGATGAACAGAGAATGGATACTTTTCTAGACCACAGCCTGTTTTTGGAAATTTTGCAAAGAAGATATCAAGGAGATGAACAAAGGATACAACACATTAAAACTTTAGACGAGCAGACCTTGAGGAATGAAGTAGATCATTTCGCGGTTAGTGTGCAGCTGTTAGAAGACCAATTTCGTCTGAGCGCAGCCAGACTAGAAGTCATAAGAAATCAGGTTGCTAAGTTCGAAATAAATATTCGTTTCCTAGAACCTTCTGAATTCGAAAGTATTGCCTCGGAAGCTTCAGCATGGAAGAAATTTTTGAATAGTCAAGCGGGACCCTCCTCATGAGCTTTGTATTCATTTTATTGTAATATATTGTAATTTTGATAAGCACTTAAAGTATGGGAGGTGAAGAGTTAGGGAAGCCCAAGAGTCATTCATGGGCAGCCCAACAGTTTTGTTCTTTTTGTATAAATATAGAAGATTTAGAGAAGATGAGGGTCTTTTTCCAGATTGGAAGACATATTGTAAGAAGAACTATTTCTTTTTGCAATAAATAATTACAGTTTGCCTATTGGAGAAAGCTTGGTGGAATATTCAAATATTATGCTATGGATTTGTTGAAGAGGAACTATTTCGTTTTCAGCTTTGTGTCCATTAACTGTGAAATCATTCTAACTCTTTGGACCTATGTTTTTGTATGAATGATCTCTGGTTTGTTTTATGAAAATTTCCACTATGAGTAATGAATGTTGTTCATAAACAATTGGCTATTTGGTTGTTCAAATATCTTTAAATGTTCATGTGTTTGAAAGAAGTATCGGCTATCTGTGATGTCTTTTTTATAATGCATGCACAAAATACATTACTCATTAATAAGTGACAATCTTGCTCCCTAGGGATAGGTTGGGTAGTTAGTTTTAATTTCTTGCTGTGTGTGTGATTTAGATGCAAGATAGCTTAAGACGAGAGGTAAGAACCTGCGCATCACATTGTGAACACTCCTTGCATTCTCAATCAATCTGCATTTTAGATAGGCATTTGCATGTCATACTTAAAACCGAAAAAAACAAAAATATATACGGTGGACCGGGCCGCAACCGGTAAAACCTTTTATTTTTGTTACTTGACCTATGGTAGTCGGACCGCAAAACGGACGGATTCCCTACACCAAACAATCACAAGCTAGTTGGGAACGTTGACTGGGGAGAATCCCTTGCTGTTGTTGCCTGCGAATTTCCAGGCCTCAACAGTGCCCTAGGGGGATTGGGACTTGAACCCACACTTGGTGGCTCTTAGATAATAATATTGAAGCTCAAAACATCTTGATGAAACCCATTGATTAAGTCCCTAATACTCCTACACCACGTATATGCTTGGAACCTAAACATGGCACAAAGGAACTTGTAATTAAAACTAATGGTGAAGTCGGCCCAGCTTTAGAAGATAATCTTTTTAATTATTAAATGAAAAATGATATTCTTAAGACAAGTCGGCCAGATAGAAGAAAAATACATAAATTAAAATTGTTTTATAGCAGGCCGGCTCAGTAAAATTTATTATGAAAAACTAGTATAGATACCAAGTGAACGCCTTCATTTTTGTGTGGAAAAATTCGGTGGAGAAAGAGCTCTGATATTCGGATGTCTGAGGCAGCGAATTTTACACAGTCTGAGGCAACAAATTTGGACAGTCTGAGGCAGCGAATTTTGACAGTCTGAGCCTTGAGGCAACGAATTTTGAAAGTCTGAGGCAGCATATGTTGAAGATTATTGAGGCAGCCAAGTCTCTTAATTATCTCGAGATTTTCAGGTATGCAAAGAGGATTGTGGTAGCTGCAGTATATAATAGCAGCAACAGTGTTTTTTTGTGAAGTCTGATTTTTGTTTTTGGATGAAGATTGATGGCACAATCTACAGCAGTAACCTCTCCTACCAGTGCTGTACATGAGTCATAATTGGTGGTAGTTTGGAACCATAGAATGTTGTTTTTCAAATGATTGCAACCTCCAATTGTAATGGCATATGTAAGCAGAGATCTGAATCAGATTTAGGGCTTGCCTGGGATATTTTACCAGCACTTTTATTGCCATACAACAACAGCTGAGGTCTATGATATAGTTGTGGAGGACACTCTTGGACTGGTTATGAATGATGTATTTCTTGAGAAGACTTTCCTTTGATGTGATAAATTGGTTGTTTAAATTGACTTGACGATACAACAGACAGGGAAAAGTTTTACAGTGACAAGTGCATGACAAGTGAAGACATGATGCTGAACAGAAAGATGATGTGGACAGACTGATGATATGGTTGATGACAGTTATTGGATAACTTGGTATGATGAGCATGGACAGACTTGAAGACTTGATTATGACATGTTGACTGAATGCAGATGAACCTACAGGCAGAACGTTGATATGAGAATGATGAACAGAGGTGTAATGATGGGATTGATGTCATGATGATGTATGTGATGTAATGTGACAAATGTGTGTATTAACTACAAGCTGGGTCTTGTACATGTTTTTTTTGTTTTTTCTAAGAAAAACTAGGCAGGGTCCTATATACCAAGTCACTGGATTCGGTGATTTTTCGCCTTCAAAATCGAAATTCAGCGATTTTTGCGGCAACCCGATTTTTTTCTAAAAAATTCATCGATTTTTTATGCAGGTAAACCCTACCCTAAATTTAGTTGCCCGTGTCTTCGTTTTTTCTGGAATGTGAGCCCGACCATCCCTAGATTCTGCCCCCTAACTTCGTTTTTCCTGGTGTGACTCCACGACAGCCTTGAGGTTTCATAAGTCAGATTTTTTATGTAGGTAAACCCTACCCTAAATTTCGTTGCCCATGTCTTCGTTTTTTCTGGAATGTGAGCCCGACCGTCCCTAGATTCTACCCCCTAACTTCGTTTTTCCTCGTGTGACTCCGCAGCAGCCTTGAGGTTTCATAAGTTAGGTTAGTTCATTGCAGATCGTGGATCTCTACACGCCTCCCACGCCACAACGTTTCTATCAAGCGGCCTCTGCGGGTTCGGGTTCTATTTATCGTTTTTTCATGTAGGTAAACCTTACCCTAAATTTCGTTGCCCGTGTCTTTGTTTTTTTTGGAATATGAGCCCGACCGTCCCTAGATTCTGCCCCTTAACTTCGTTTTTCCTGGTGTGACTCCGCGACAGCCTTGAGGTTTCATAAGTTGGTACAGTTCGTTGCAGATTGTGGATCTCTGCACGCCTCCCACGCCACATAGTTTCTATCAAGTGGCCTGCGGGTTCGGGTTCTATCTTTACTGCATCTCGATCGGTTGAGGGGTGGAACGATGGCTTCAGTTGGTCGGGTCGAGGGATGAGCGGTGGTCAGCAGGGTGGGACAATGGACAACCACAACAAAAAGAGTTTTATTAAAAATCATATATTTTTTATAATATATTTTAATTTATTAACAATGAAATTAAAGATGTAAAATTAAATACCCTATTGATATATTTTTAAATTTAAAAGTTTGGCGTTCTAAATTAAACTATATATGGCTAGATTTAATCAAAACAAATTTTATAATATGTAAATAATTTATATATCAATATTATATTTAATATTTATGTATAAAATGAAATAATTTTTAATTTCCAAATTTATTCTACCTAGAACTTACTGTCGAATTTTTTGTTGAATTTTATCGTCAATTTTTTCCTTGTCGAATTTTTGTTGAATTTCAAGGTCTCCGAATCTGAACACGAACTCGAACCAGGTGACTTAGCCTAGATAAGGAGTTGGCGCTCTTTGTTTCCGTAGGTGTTGAATTGCCTCACAGTCGCAGTCGTTTGAAATATAAAAAGATTACAAATATTATATCTTGTGTCTCTTGTGCAATGCGTTGATGATTATGTGTTTAACTTGATGAATGATATATGTTATTGATGAATATGATAATGTAGTAGGTGTCTGAATGAAGATATGAGATTTTGATTGAAGTTGAAAATTGGATTAAGTATAAGCTCACCGATTCACCCCCCCCCTCTCGATGAGACATTGTGTCTAACAATTGGTATAAGAGCGGGGCCTTCAACATAAGCCTAACAAGCTTGAAGGGATTCGGGGACACAAAATGGAAGGATCAACAAAGCTCATTGACCATGAAGTTCCAGTCTTGGAGAAATCAGATTATTTTGGAAAGTAAAATGAAAAGTTACTTGAAGCAATTCGGTGTTTGGTAAATAGTGGTTAATCCACCTAACCGGCCCAGCAAGAAGACAAAGCCAACAGTTGAGAAAGACAATAAAGTTGCATTGAAGTTTTTGATGGACAGACTCTCAAGCCCTATCAAAGAAAGCATTGGAAAGTACACTTCAGCCAAGGATCTTTGGTTCAAGCTGGAAGAAGAACACCAAAGGAGGAGTCAAGACAAGGAAAAGGAAGCAGAAGTCAAGGATTAAAAGCAAGAAGAAAACCAAGTACAAGTGAAGGTATGTACTCTTCAATGGATGATAATTCTGAATGTAATGGTGATGAAGTTGTTCTTACAGAAGATGAAGAAGAAGTTTTGTTGGAAGCAAATAATGCATTTACAAGCACTTTGTTAGATATTGATCTTAGATTCAATCCAAGACTCAAGAATAAAATGTTGAGGTCATTTGAAAAATACAAAGAGGAGACAAAAGCTTTGCTAATGAAGTTAAAACTCAAGAACAAAGACTTGCAAGGTAAGCTGCAAGATCAAAATGATGAAATCAAGGAATTGAAGATTGGATTAGCAAAAGAGCAAGAAGAAATTGGTGTAGAAGCGAGATGGGTTAATACTGGTCTAAAGATCCATTTGGAGGAAGATAAAAGAATAGAAGATGTTATGAATCTTCAGTTGGAAGAAAAAGAAAAAGAAAATTAGAGGCTTGAACTGGAAATTGTTGGTCTTAGAAAGAAAATTAAGAAGTTAAAAGATCATGTGAAGTTCAATGAAAGTTCAGTCATCCTGGATGAAATTCTAAAGTTTCAAAGGCTTTCCTTTGACGAGTCTGGCCTTGGGTTTAAGAAGGAAGAAGACAAATTGAAAGAAGTTTTGTGTTCGCCTAGAACTCCTAAAGCTGAATCCAGCAAGGTTGTTCATGCACCTGCACATGCCAACAAAGAAGTTGAAAGTTCAAGAGTACCTCACGAAGCTACTCCCACTCATCAAAGCCATTCATTTGAAAGAAGGAAAACTCCAAGATGGAACGAAACATCAAGGTATGAAAATAGATTCAATTGCTATTGTTTTTCTTGCTCTAATTTTGGTCATAAGGCTATGGAATGTAGATCCAATGGAAGAAGAAGTGCTGGAAGCCCTAATGACAAAGTTAGGTGTTGGACATGTAATCATCTTGGCCATATTGCTGCCAACTGTCACACAATGAGGTGCTATTCATGTAGTGGTTTTGGTCACAAGGGTCAAGAATGCCCAAGTCAAAGGAGTCAACATAGGAGGAGCCCATCATATACATCAGCAAGGAGAACTAATAAATCATGGAAGAAGTATAACAAAGGAAAAAGTGAAGATTAGAAGACAAACAATCTAAGCCAAGGACACTCTAAGGTATGGGTAAGAAAAAATATTTTGCTAGATCTAAATGAAGTTGAAGATCAATGCCAAAAATGTGAAGGTGGCTGCCATATGGCAAGCCATATTAAAGTCGTCTAAAAGACTTTGAGTATGCCATGAGTTCATGGAGTTTGGAAGATGGACTCAAGGAAAATGATGGTTACTCCAAGCAAAGGTACATGTCTGAGGATTGAGGTAAAGGAGTCTGATGGGACTTGGAAAGACGTCAAATACAGAGAATGTACATATTCTAGTGCAAAGGATTATGTCACTAATTGGATGTTATAGGATATGCTTGACAGATCTGAAGTGAATACTCTTAGGAGAGCTTTGTGACAATATGTTATAGCAGTACTTGAACAAGAAATCCAAAGCTCCCTTTAGGTGGACTTGTAACATTCTTCAAACACAGTAAAGTCAGCAATCCTGTAGCATCACTTGCAATATGACAGCGTCCTATATTCAAGAGCACCATGACATATTCCAGTTTGGAGCATCATGGAACACAAAAATTGGACGGTGTATGGTTGGCATATATATATATATATTTCATTGCCATCCTTAACCTGCCATCCCCTAAAAAATTTGGGGGTGCACTCTAGTCATCCTAGGGATGTGCTCCCCCATTCCCACCGTACCAAAAGAATTGTACCATTTAATGTTGATAATGCCTATTTAAATATCCAACACTCCTTTACTTTTGATTGCTCTATCATGGGCTTTTAAGTTATAAATAAGCTGTTGCTCAGATTACTCTCTCCACGTGGCATTTGACCTTTGAAAATGATGCACATTATCCGTGAATTCGTTTCAAATGGTCGTGTGAGCTTATGAGCTCTTGTGCATTCTATCTACTTCTCCTTTATGTTGAAGTTTAAAACTTTTACTGCAATCATTTTGAATGGTGTTTCAAGAAACACAAGGTTGCAACATTTGAAATCTCTGATCTCTGACAAGTAGGTCATTGTAGGATTACCATATCAATACTATTTCTTGGATACATGTCCCCACGTACTGGAAACTTTGTGTAACATAGTTTCAAATTATTGTTTGTGTAAATGCCTATTATTTTTTAACAACCATCTTGTTCTGGTTGACTTTCTTATCATCATGAGTATTCTTCATCCGATTGATTTCCTCCTCAAATATAGCCAACTACAAGAGAGCAAAGAAATTCATGCACCTCAATGTGTCTAGTAGGGTTTTCAGGCATGGGGTCATGTGTAATTATATTATCTATCACACACACACACACTATTAATAATAATTAATATATTAATTAAATATAAAATACTAGTCAAGGGACATGACTTTTTGTGTATGTGAACATTCGATACACACACACACTATTAATAATAATTAAGAAATTAATTAAATGGAAAGTACAAGTCATGGAATGTGGCTTTTCCTGTACGTGACCGTTCAATGTATATTTATACAAATGTTGTGTACTTTTGTAATCATCTTACCAGTTATTCAGTTATTCATTCAAAATATGTCTTACATTATTTGTGCAAATATATTTAATTTTACAGTTCTGCAACATCATGAATTTGTTTGATGAGAGCTTAATCATTCCTCATTTACAGACTAGGCATTCTTTTTATGTCATAATATATGCTTCATTGGACTGTAGAGTATTGCCTTATATTTAGATTTACTAGTTACAGAGTTTTGTAGAGAATATGGTTTAAGGTCATAGGCATAAGTTGTAATGATTATTGTCATTTATAGTTCATTTCTTGGGCAGACAAATTTATGCAATTCTTCTTTTCACCTTATGTGTTATGATGCATACAATGAGTTAATATGCTCTTTTATCTATCCTATTTTTCACAAGAAAATGAAATAAACCAATGACAAACTCTCGTTTTCTTATTACCAGACATTTGCGACTTCGGAATGTTCTTTGTGTTGAAGAACTTTGTGTAAGTAGTATTTCATTTTTTGGTTTTCCCTAATTGGAAGCCTATTAGAATAATTCTTGGTACTTTCAGATTATTATGCTGTATTTGCAATGTATCACTTAATTTCTCTGGATTGAAGATAGTCTTGTATTAATAGGTAATGGGGGGATCTTTTTCTGACAGTGCTCTTGGAAAGAGAGCGGGAGGGGGGAAGGGGCAGGTGGCTGTTGAGGTCATAGTCTCAGAAACTTACATACATGGGGTAATAAAAACTTAGCTGTGATAAGATACGATAATTTTATTAATGTCCATTGAATGACTACAAATGTAGGTCAATGGGACTGAAAGATACATCCAGTGTGAATAAATGTGGAATTGCAAAAGCAAGTCCTAGATAATGTTGAAAGCAAATAAAGCAAACTACAGGAGGCCCTCCAACTCTGCTCTCTCTGTAATGTCCTCATCTAATTAGGCATTGAGGACCAAAACCGCTAACTTATGTGATTCTTGAGGGTTCGAGCGGTTACTGACAGTTAGGGAATCATCTAAGGATTGATGCCATCTATAGAAAATCTAGGGCATCAATATGTTATCAGCATTAGGTCAAGAAGGGCCACCGGGGCCAAAGGCCACCATCATGCATGCCATCTAAGCATTATTTAATGGTGCATGCACACATTTAAGTCTCCATGCGCATGCACGCAAGTCAACTGCAAATTAGAAATTAAAGTGACCTAATTAGGTCAAAGGTTAGGGCTTTCGCAGTTGAAACTTATAAAAGGAAGATAAAGTGAAATGAGACTTACTTTTGATGATTATTGATTTTGGAGCTCTTGAGTAGCAGCATAGCGTGCGGCACAACAGTTGGGGTTGGAGACGGTGTCTTCAAGTAGCGGGGTTTCGGCAGTGAGATATTTGCCCTAGTCTCATCCAGGGTAAGCCATACAAGATCACCATTCGCTCTTCAATTTATTCATAGTTATCCAGCATACAACAGAGATTGTTGCAGGGGCATGTGTGCAACTGTAAGGGGTTTTCAGCCGGAAAGCCTAAATCATTCGCGGGGTCTTTAGATCTCAGTTTACCTTCGAAACCCAGGCACCATTCTCATCATCGGCATCTTACTCCAGTACTTGGTGATTATCGGATCCAATCGTGCTCATCCTGAGCAATTATCATCCATTTCGGGATCAGGGGGGCGTGAGCAGCTGCACCTCTAGAACAATTCGCTAGCCTGCCTAGAGACCTCTAAATTTTCGCATGTGCCAGGCATTCTCTTCGGCACAGGAAGGCTATCAGTCCTGCAAATCATCAGCTTCATCGGACACCTCCTTCACTGAAAACGTCACCCTTAGCTGATTTGGGGTTCGTGCTGCTAGGGTATCACCGGAAGCAAAAGATACCAGTTCATCTCCGATTCAACTCTTGATGCATGCTTACTCTCTCAGGAGCAGTCCAGCCAGCTTAGCAATGGTAAGTGTTCATTCTATCCTACAAACCCTAACCCTAATTTTTGCTATAAAATAGGGAATTTTGCATGGCAGTTTGCATGCCCAGTTGTATCCGCATATTTGCATAGAATTAGAAAATATCGGGATTTGGGATATTATAGTGGTATCAGAGCTATCTTCTTGGTCAGCTGTGGGCTTAAGAAATGAGAAATAGATGAATACAAAAGGAGACCCTTATGTAACCTATAGGAGAAGAAAGAGTAGATACACAGGGGAATTTGAGGATATCCAACTAGAGGATCTACAAGCAGCAATGGAAATGTTGTGTACACTAATATACAGAATACACCGCACATATATAGCAGACCTTCCAACAGGCCTACCATGTCTCACTTCTTGGTAGATACAGTAGGTGGTCTAGTCATGCAGGTAGAACCTAGTGAACCTTTTGGCGCTTATTTGCAGGATTATAGGGACTTAGGGGATGAGTTTCATGCTGCAATGTCTTTTTCAGATTTCTGCAACATGAAGAGTAGGAACAATCCCAGGAATTTCAACAGGGATTCAATCACAACTATGAGTTGCAGAAGACCTTGGGCAAGTTGACCATCCCAAACTTTGATGGGACTCGCGGAGGTTCAGCGAGGATATGGGTTCAAAAATTGGATACCTATTTCCAACTCGATCCCATGACAGAGACAGATGCCATTAAATTGGCTACACTCCACCTGGACGGAGAGGCTCACGAGTGGTGGTACCACGGATTGGTGACATTGGGTTACAACACCATACACTCCTACGGTGAGTTCACTCAGAAGCTCATGGAGCAGTTTGATAGGAAGGATCCAGAGATACATTTCAGGGAGTTGGCTGAACTCAAATAGACAGGTAGTGCAGAAGCCTTCATCTCAGAATTCCAGAGGATTGCGGTCATGATAACAAATGTGTCAAAGAGCAGGTTGACTACGTTCTTCACTGAGGCCCTAACAGAGCCACTACGGGGATGAGCGAAAGCCTACAAACCCCCCACTCTGCAGGATGCCATTAGCAGAGCCAGAGATCTACAGGATTCAGTCGCCAAGAACAGATTTCCACTCAAAACCAACTTTCTTGTTAGGGACAAGGACAAGAAATCTTTCCAGCAGGATGTTCCCAAGAAAACATGGTTAGACGAGGACACTAGAAAAGACTCGAGGAGGAAGAAACTATGTTTCACTTGTCAGGAACCATGGGTACCAGGACACAGGTGTGCAGGGAAGGCGAAGGCTCACTACATCGAAGTATATTCGGACAGTGATGAGGATGACTATGAGCAGAAAGCCACAGAAGAACTATGGGCAGCTGAGGAAGAATCAGACCAGGGTGATACACCAGAGGGAGTCATTGCTACATTATCTGGAGTACCAAGATTCCATACTCTCAGCGTTAGAGGAGTAGTACGGGGTCACAAAGTAGGAGTATTGATTGATGGGGGAGCATCCCACAATTTCATTGACTCCGCTTGGGTAGCCAAGAGAGGTATTCAGACCAAGAAGTTCGAAGGATTCACTGTAGCAGTAGCCGGGAACTCCAGCATGGAGTGCAACTACTGGATTCCAAAATTGAATGTCACATTAGGTAACTATCAGATGACAGATTCATTCTATGTAGTAGATGTATCAGATACTCATGTAGTATTGGGTGTTCAGTGGCTTTATTACATAGGGAAATACACTACAGACTATCGGGCAATGGAAATGGAATTCTAGGGGCCAGACGACAAACGAGTAGTTTTGAGGGGCATGAATACTTATCCTCCAAAACCGGTCTCGTCACAGAGAATGTAGGTAGTACTCCGACAGGATGATATAGAATGGGCTGCAGAATGTTTGGTCACCTTTAGGAAACCCCCACAAACCAGCACACAACTCCCAAGTGACATTCAGGCCTTGCTACAGAAGCACGAAAAGGTTTTTTGGGACCTTCCATCAGGTAGACCGCCAGACTGAGGCTTTGAACACATTATTGAGCTAGAGGAGGGGACACAAGCAGTCATCACCACTCCTTACGAGCATCCCAAAAGATACAAGGATGAGATCGAGAAAACAATCAAAGAATTACTAGAGCTTGGATATATTTGGCTCAGTTCTAGCCCCTTTGCATCCTCAGTAGTATTGGTCAAAAAGAAGGATGGTACAATGCAAATGTGCATCGACTATCAAGCACTCAACAGAAAGACCATTAAGAACAGGCATCCCATCCCTAGAATTGATGAACTCATGGATGAACTTCGGGGAGCCAAATACTTCTCCAAGATTGATCTTCGCTCGGGGTGCCATCAGATCAAAGTAAGGGACCAAGACATCTCCAAAACAGCTTTTCGCTGTCACTGTGGTCACTATGAGTTTTTAGTCATGCCCTTTGGACTTACTAATGCTCCAGCCACTTTCCAGTCATGCATGAAGCATACCTTCAGAGTTCAGCTACGTAAGTTTTTGCTAGTATTCTTTGATGACATCCTGATTTACAACAAAACATGGGAAGAGCATCTGAAACACCTGGATGAAGTACTAAGCATTCTAGTAGAACACTCGCTTTACGTGAAGATGTCCAAGTGTGAATTTGGCATGAAGGAAATGCTGTACTTAGGACACATAATCAATGAGAAAGGAGTACAAGTTGACATGGAGAAAATCTAAGCTATCAGAGATTGGCCCATGCCAAAAACAATTACATAATTGAGAGGTTTCTTAGGTCTGTGCACCTATTACCGACGGTATGTCAAGGGATTCTCCCAATTTGCAACACCCCTCACAGATCTCACAAAGAAGGGAGCATTCACCTGGACAGACTTAGCATAGAAAAATTTCGAGGAGATGAAAGTTATTATGAGTTCCTGTCCAGTTTTAGCATTACCAGACTTCTCACAACCCTTTGTAGTAGAATGTGATGCCTCAGAGGAAGGGTTAGGAGTAGTATTGATGCAAAATCATCAACCTATTGCATTTGAGAGTTGTAAACTGAAGAATTACGAGTGCCACTACCCCATATATGACAAAGAGATGCTACCCATCTTACATGCTCTCACGAAATTCAGATAGTACCTGGTGGGCAGTAAGTTCAAAATCAAAACAGATCATAACAGCCTCAAGTATTTCCTGGAGCAGAAGGAACTGAATGAGTGCTAGCAGAAATGGGTCAGCAAAGTACAAGCCTATGATTTTGAGATCGAGTATGTAAAAGGTAAGAATAATGTAGTAGCTGATGCATTATCTAGGCGTCCTGCCTCACCATCTCTCATGAGTATATCCACAGATTGGAGGGCACTTCTCTTAGTAGAATACTCCAAAAATAAATTCGCTTGCGAATTATTGGATGGACAAATTCAGGATGACAGGTACAGAATTGTTGATGACATCATCTATTACAAGAACAGGATATACCTCGTCCCAGAATCCATGTTGAGGAAAAAGATCATACAGGCGGCACATGACTCCATTATTAGGACATCAGGGTTTCTTTAAGACCTACAGATAGATCCGAGAGAGGTTCTCATGGAAGGGCCTCAAAGAGAAGTTATGCAGCACATACGAGAATGTAGCATTTGTCAACAAAACAAGATTGAGAACATCCATCCAGTAGGGTTGCTTCAGCCACTACCAATTCCAGAACAAAAGTAAGAAAGCGTCTTCATGGACTTCATTACAGGATTGCCCAAGGTGCAAGGGCGGGATTGTTTATATGTAGTAGTTGACAGACTGACCAAGTTTGCACATTTTTTTTCTATATCATCAGATTACTCTGCAGCTCAAGTAGCTGAGTTATTCTTCAGGGAGGTCTTCAAGTTACATGGGTTACCTAAGACCATTGTCAGTGATCGGGATAGCAGATTCACAGGTGCCTTCTGGCAGGAACTATTCAAATTAGTGGGGACCGAATTGGCTACCAGCACGAGTTATCATCCCCAGAGTGATGGACAAACTGAAATAGTCAACAAATGGATTGAAGGATATCTGAGGAACTATGTAACAGGGCATCAACGAACCTGGATCAAATGGATACACTTAGGGGAGTACTGCTACAATACTACCTATTACATGTCTATTAGGATGACACCTTTTAAAGCATTATATGGCTACGAGGCCTTGGACTATGCAGATTTGGCATTTGGAGACAGTAGGGCTCCTAAGGCAAAGGATTGGATACAGGACAGTCAAGATATTCTTAAAATCTTGAAGGAAAACTTACAAGTAACCTAGAATCAGCAGAAGTTATATGCAGACAAACAGCGGATTGAGTGGAGCTTTGAGGTAGGGGATTTGGTATACTTAAGACTCCAACCTTACAGAAAGTCTTCGCTTAAGAAGAAAGGAGCGGAAAAGTTAAAACTTCGCTTCTACGGACCCTACAGAATAATTAGGAAGGTGGGAGAGGTGGCATATGAACTAGAACTACCACAGGAAAGTAAAATTGACAATGTGTTCCATGTGTCCAACCTGAAAAAGACCCTTGGGCAACCCATTGCTCCATCAATAGAATTACCTCCTTTATATGATGAAGGACTACTGATATTGATTCCTGAACGGATCATACATACTAGAGAAAGGAAACTCAAGAACAGGGTAATTAGGGAATACTTGGTTCAGTGGAAAGAACTACTGCCAGAGGATGCCACATGGGAAGGTGAACAGGTATTGCAGCATCCCAGTTTGCAGTTGCTTGAGGACAAGCAATCTCAAGCGGGGAGGAGTGTAATGTCCTCATTTGATTAGGCATTGAGGACCAAAACCGCTAACCTATGTGATTCCTGTGGGTTCGTGTGGTTACTGACAGTTAGAGAATCATCTAAGGACTGATGCCATCTATAGAAAATCTAGGGCATCAATATGTTATCACCATTAGGTCAAGAAGGGCCATTGGGGCCAAAGGCCACCATCATGCATGCCATCTAAGCATTATTTAATGATGCATGCACACATTTAAGTCTCCATGCACATGCATGCAAGTCAACTGCAAATTAGAAATTAAAGTGACCTAATTAGGTCAAAGGTTAGGGTTTTTGTAGTTGAAAGTTATAAAAGGAAGATAAAGTGAAAGGAGACTTACTTTTGATGATTATTGATTTTGGAGCTCTTGAGGAGCAGCACAGCAGTTGGGGTTGGAGACAGTGTCTTCAACTAGCGGGGTTTCGGCAGTGAGATATTTGCCCTAGTCTCATCCAGGGTAAGCCATATAGGTTCACCATTCGCTCTTCAATTTATTCATAGTTATCTAGTATATAGCAGAGATTGTTGCAGGGGCACGTGTGCAGCCGTAAGGGGTTTTCAGCCGGAAAGCCCAAATCATTTGCTGGGTCTTCAGATCTGAGTTTACCTTAGAAACCCAGGCACCATTATCATCATCGACATCTTACTCCAGTACTCGGTGATTATTAGATCCGATCGTGTTCATCCTGAGCAGTTATCATCCATTTCGAGATCAGGGGGCCGTGAGCAGCTGCACCTCTAAAACAATTCGCTAGCCTGCCTAGAGACCTTAGAATTTCCGCATGTGCCAGGCATTCTCTCTGGCACGGGAAGGCTATCGGTCCTACAAATCATCAGCTTCATCGGACACCTCCTTCATTGAAAACATCACCCTTAACTGATTTGGGGTTTGTGCTGCTGGGGTATCAACGGAAGTAGAAGATACCAGTTCATCTCCGATTCAGCTTTTGATGCATGCATACTCTCTTAGGAGCAGTCTAGCCAGCTTATCAGTGGTAAGTGTTCATTTTATCCTACAAACCCTAACCCTATTTTTTTCTATAAAATAGGGAATTTTGCATGGCAGTTCGCATGCCCAATTGTATCCGCATATTTGCATAGAATTAGAAAATATCGGGATTTGGGATATTATACTCTCGTCCTTCAGTCACGTTCATCTACTACAGTAGTCACCAGTCAACAAATCCCTTTCTTCTTTCCACTGCTCCCATCTTTTAGGGGCACCTGAAGAAAAATAGCATAAGCATAAAACTTCTCACACATGCATTATGTCAAACACTTTGAATATCTAGGGATTTAATTAAAATTTGCTCATAAACTTTGAAATCAAAACCACCAATCCAAAGACACTTCAGATACTGAAATATTACTCAAGCACATAAAACACATATTTTGGTCAAAGGACCAGGCAAAAACCCCAACTTGGGGAAAACCTTGAATAAGAAATTTTCATTAAAGAAGAGTACTCAGAAATTTTCAGTACAATGAATTATTTCTTCAACCCTCACTGACAAAATTCCAAACTTTAATGACAGCAACAAACTACCTGTTTTCCGTGCAAACCAACAACTGTACTTTCTATTGTACGGCCCCACACGTGCCAGTATGATCTGAACAGTCTGCTGTACCTTCTGCCTCGAAAACAGCACCCACACATGCCTGTAATTAATGCTGTACAGACTGTACAGCCAGCATTTAATGCACAGCAAATTTCTTGGGAATTGTGCCCTCACACGTGTACTGTACTTGCTGTACAGTTTGCAATAAATGCTTCAGGCTGACTTGGGAAGTTTGCTGCTGCTCTTCTTGGAAATTGTGCCACTGCTGCTAGGGTATCTTTTCTTTATCCTTCACATTCTTCTTCTTCCTCTTTGATGGTGAGTGTGTTCACTTCGTCCTTTCCTTCATTGTTTTATACTTCAAATTTGTAACTACCTTCCCGAACTACCCTAATCAAGGGTTGAGATTTAATAACAAAATCAAAGGTCATCATTACATTCATTTTTAATAACTAATGAACATTCACTTTTAAATTCAATAATTATTAAATATATCCCTAAAAAGTGACCCACTTTACAAAGTACAAAACATTAACTCTTTATTTATATAAAAGTCATTTTTTACGTAAAGATATAAAGGACAAAGCCTTTACATAAGCCCCCTCATCATGCTCATACCAAAAACATGAGGGAGGACCTTTAGAGTTATCATTTTCCAACACTCCTTTCTAACGAGGAAGGTCCAAGGCACCATTTGAATATCCACCTCTGACTCTTGATGCAACTCCCTTCTTCTCTAGAATCCCTCTCAGATACAAGTGCCTAACTCCATACTGGAACTTTGAAGCCTGAGACTCGACCTGAGCCTCATCCACCTGCTGATCACCACCACCACTGGGCTGGCTGAGTCTTTTGCCAGTGCTTCAGAGAGAATCACTCTCCTCATCCGAAGAAACATAAATCACATGTTGATTAGGTGCATCTCCTGCCCCATCCCTTGACTCTGACAGCCAACCACCTGTGCCTGGACATACAACATGTCCTCTCAAAACATATATTTTGTCCCTGCGATCTCCAAGCATAATGGTAGTACCAACTGCCTCATCTCTTCGATACAGGAAAACATGACCAAATCTTACCATCATCCCATAACCCTCATCCTCAAAGGATGACACCGAGAGTTTGCTAACTCTCATCCCAAGAACAAAGAGAACCTCGTGTATCTCCAAAACCTCACCAAGGTCTAGTTGGAACCTAACTGTTCCAACTCCTTGTATCGCCACATGTGGACTATCGATATTTGTTTGAACATAGTTGGGCGAGGGACTGTCCGCTTTGAGAGGGAGTCCATGCAGCCTATGTATCTGAGGGATGTGTTTTATGTCCCTGGGCTCAAGAAGAACCTTGTTTCAGTTTCCATGATTGAGGACAAAGGTTTCGGTGTATATGTTCTTGATGGGAAAGTTCACATCTTTCCCAAGGCTGCAGGTCCATCTGATTCGCGAGTGATTGGAGTCAGATGCGGGAAACTGTACAAGGTTCTCTTCGAGCCACATCACGCACAGTCACACACTCAGAGCAGTAGTGAGTTGTGTAAGATTTGGCACAGGAGGATGGCCCATCTTCACCATCCAGCTTTGTGGATGCTGAGAGACATGACCACAGGTATGCCAAATTTCAACACAGAGTTGAGTGGTGTATGTAGAGGGTGTGCTTTGGGAAAGTACACCAAGACTTCTTTTCCAAGCAGTGATTCCAGATTAGAGGGAGTGCTTCAGTTGATTCATTCAGATTTGTCTGGTCCCATGTCATCTGCCTCTTGGACTAGATATGAGTATTACATCACTTTCATTGGTGACTTTAGTAAGAAGACCTGGATCTATTTCCTTAGAAGCAAGAGATCAGAGGAAGTCTTGCTTCGGTTCCAAGAGTTCAAAACTCTTGTGGAGAACCAGATAGGAAAGAAGATCAAGGCACTTCGGTCAAACAATGGAGGTGAGTATACTTCTCGTGCTTTTGATTAGTATTGTCGACAGGAGGGGATAAAGAGGCAGTTGACTATTCCTTACACTCCCCAGCAGAATGGAGTGGCTGAAAGGAAGAACTGTTCTATAGTGGGTGCATGTAGAGCCATACTGCATGATCAGAGTCTTTCTTTCTTTCTATGGGCAAAGGCCTGTAGTACTGTTGTTTATGTTCTTAACAAGAGTCCGCACCGTGCATTGGGGAGTAAAACTCCTGAGGAGACATTCACAGGGAAAGTGCCTGAGATAGGTCACTTCCGGATTTTTGGTTGCCTTACATACTCTCATGTCCCTTCTGAGAAGAGGACAAAGTTGGAGGCTACAGGTGAGCGTGGTATTTTTGTTGGTTACAATGAGACATCAAAGGCTTTTCGCATATACCTTCCTACACAGAGGAAAGTTGTGGTGAGAAGGGAGGTGAAGTTTGAGGAGGAGAAAGTCTTCAGGAGGTCTCTTGATTCCGAGATGGAGGATCAGCAGGGTACTACACATGTGACAACACAGGGTTCAGTGAGTCAGAGTTCAGGGTCACTGATTTCAGGTGTGACTAGGTCACAGGTTACAAGTCCTTCAGTTGCAGGGGCTCAGTCCACAGGTACTTTTGGTATAGGGACAATTTCACGGATCACAGGTTCACAGGTGACACCTTCAGGTGATTCGGGTTCGAGTGGTACAGGTACAGGTTCACTAGGGACAAGTTTTCAGGTGGTTGGGACTTCTTCAGGGAGAAAGGTGTCTGATGAGGAGCTTGAGGAGAGCCTGAGACAAGATGGTTCCTTTAGGAAGAGAAAGCCAAGTTGGCTTAAGGAGTTGATGAAGGAAGCAGAGGAGTCAGTTGGACCGCCCAAGAGGGAGGTCAGGGAGAGCTGGGCACCTGAGAGATTTTCCAGCTATATGGCACAGGTGACTAGCTTGCGTGATACTGTTCTTGATACTTATGAGGAGGCTTCCGCACACCAGTTATGGAGAGATGCCATGATGGATGAGTACAACTCCATCATGAAGAATGGGGTGTGGGAGGTGGTTCCGAGACCAGAGGGGCAGTCAGTTGTGACTTCCAAATGGCTTTATAAGATAAATCATGCTGCAGATGGCAGTATTGAGAAGTTCAAAGCTCGTTTTGTTGCATGTGGTTTCTCATAGATCGAGGGAGTTGACTATGATGAGACATTTGCACCAGTGGCCATATTTTCTTCGATTAGGGCAGTGATCTCCGTTGTTGTAGAGATGGGTTGGAAGATCCTTTAGATGGATGTGAAAACTACTTTCCTCAATGGTTTTCTACAGGAGGTATATTTGGAGCAGGCAAAGGGCTTTGAGGTATGTGAAAGAGACACTCATTTTTGCAGGCTAAAAAAGGCCTCGTATGGTTTGAAGCAAGCCTTTTGGTCCTGGTATTCCAGGATCGATACTTGCTTTCAATTGGGTTTTAGAAGAGTGAAGTAGATCCCAACCTATACTACATTGTGGTTGTTGGTGTTCCACTTATTCTTCTACTGTATGTTGATGACTTGTTCATTACTGGGGGAGAGCACTTGAATGATGCATGCAGGAAGGATCTTTCTTCAGAGTTCAAGATGACTGACCTTGGACTGATGCATTATTATTTGGGGATGGAGGTTTGGCAGGAGGATTGACATGTTTTCCTAGGGCAAGGAAAATATGTTGCAGATGTTTTGAAGAGATTTCAGCTGATAGATTGCAGGCCTATGTCGACAGCCATGATCACCAACTTGGGTGAAGCTTCATGCTTTAGAGGGAGAGTTGGTGGACCCTACCTTATATTGTCAGTTGATTGGTTCGTTGATGTATTTGGTCAACACCAGACCAGATATGAGTTTTGCAGTGAACACTTTCAGTCAATTCATGGTGGAGCCCAGGAGAGTGCATTGGAATGCTCCAAAACACATCTTGAGGTATCTTGCAAGTACAACTGATTATGGATTGGATTATAGGAGATCTGGTGGAGTGGGGTTGGTTGGCTATATAGATTCAGATTGGGTAGGTAGTGTTTCGAACCGGAAGAGCACTTTCGGTTGTTGCTTTAGCTTGGGTTCAACAGTTGTGTCGTGGTTCAGCAGGAAGCAAAAGTCCATGGCATTGAGTTCTGCTAAGGCTGAGTATATGGCAGCCAGTCAGGCCAGTTGTGAGGCCTTGTGGCTTCGCAAGTTGATGGTGGATTTGTTTGATATGGAGTTGAGTCCTATGGTTATATAGTGTGATAATCAGAGTTGCATCAGGCTCTCGGAGAATCTGATATTTCATGACAGGTCGAAGCACATTGAGATTAGATATCACTTCATCAGGGACTATGTTCAAAGAGGAGCTATTAGATTGCAGTATGTTTCGACAGATGAGCAGGTGGCTGACATTCTCACAAAGGCTTTGGGTAGAGGGAAGCATGTCTACTTCAGAGATAAGTTGGGAGTGGTGAAAAACACTTTCCTTGGTAAGATGGAGTATTGAAAAGTTACCTAGGAAGTGTTTGTCCACCTAGATTTGCCTTGGGGTGGACAAGGACACTTAAATGCGACTCCTAGTCATTTTGTGCATTTAATGAAGTAAGATGCACTTTATATTTTTAAAATGACTATTAAAAAGTTAAGTGGGTATTTTCCTAAGTTCACATTTAAAAGTTAAGTGAGTGATTAAATAGAAAAAGAGGGTTGCTCAACTTTATTAAATGACATGATTGCATTAAATGTCATTTAATTATTATTTAATGGAGCATTTAATGTGAACCTCTCATTTAATATAATCTTGACCGTTAGATTGACAGGGAAGTTACCAAGAACAAAAAGGCTAGGGCAAGGCAAAAGTTCATTTATTGTGATCATTTCCAAAAGAGATTTTTGGAGAGAGAGAAGAAGAAAGAGTGAGGGTTTGAAGAATTTTGAACCAGGAGAGAGAATTTGAAGATTGTTTTTGGGCACAAATTTCGAGAAGAGTTTTGCACAAATTGCGAGGAAGGATAAGAGTAGAGTGGGCACAAAAATCGAGGGACTGTACAACAGAGTTTTGGCACAGAAATTGAGGTTGTTTTTCTTACACAAAATTTGAGGATTCCGTACTGTGTATGGACTGCACTTTTCCCAAGATTTCTGTACAGCAATACGGTCTGCACGCTTCCCAAGGTGGCTGTACAGTACAGTCTGCACAGTTTTCAGAATTTCGTACAACAATACGGTGGGCACATTTTTCAAGGTAAAAATCAGAGTATTAGTTGTTGTCCGTACAACAGTTAACCAACATGAGTTTCGAGGTTGTCTGGCACGTTTTTCGAGAAAGGATTTTCAGCGTTGGGGTTCAAAGTTTGAGACTGGAAATTGACAAGTACTGCTGAATTTTATTCTTGTATTTTTACTGAAGAAAAATAAAATCTCTCTCACTCAGAAAACAGATTTTCCCTTAGGGGTTTTGTCCTAGACCATTGGTAAAAAACAAGCGTGTTAATTTCATGTGTGAATGTCTGAATTTTTTTTGAGTAAAATTTTCCAGTCAAAAGAAAATTTCTGAATTGTTTGAAATTGAGAAAAAGTTTCACACGTGTTTCAGTGAAGTTAAATTTTGATAAAATTTATGCATTGAAGGGTTGGGCATTAAACCATGTAGAGAAGCCAAAAGGCTTGAAATTGGGTTGGGGAAACTTTCAAAAACTTTCATTTGATGGGATATTGATAGTCATCTCCTAAGGATACTTTCTGAGGAGAGTTCTTTTCTTCAAGTCTTCACAGAGTTTGCTTCTTCCCTGTTATGTGCTTTGAAGCACCACTATCAATAAGCCATGTATCTTCTCCAGGTATTACAGACCCAGAGAGTGCAGAGAATAATATATATTCTTCTTTTGCTTGTCTATTTTGAGATCTTTCTTCTTCTTCTTCATACTCATCTTCAGCTAGATGAGTATTATGTCTTTTGTTGTTGTTTTTCTTCAATGGACACTCTCTGGCAAGGTGTCTTATCTTATGACAGTGGTAACATTGATATTTGGAGAAGCCTTTCTTCTGACTGTTTTCTCTTTTCCTTTGAAGCTTCCTTGGAGGTCTATACTCCTTGTGACTATCCTTCTTGAAGTCTGATTGTCTTCTTCTTCTGGTATGGGTGGCTAGAGATTGATCATCTTCTTTAAGTAGAGCTTTTCTGTTAACTACTCTAGCTTCTTCTTGGATGCAATCTTCCCATCCAATGTCAAACTTCATACTTTCTTTTCTAGCACACATAGTCTGTATGAATGATTCCCAAGGTCTAGTGAGAACATTTAGAGCAGTCATAACTAGTTCATCTTCATTAAGGGAGTCTCCAATGGCATCTATTTGTTCCTTGAATTGGGAGACCCTTGTGAAATAATATTGAATGGATTCTCCTTTGCTCATCTTGGTACCCTTCAGTTGAGCTCTCAAATTCATCTTTTTGTTGATGTTCCTTCCCTCATACATTCTGGAAAGGGAATCATACATTTGCTTTGGTGTCTCTTTAGATGACACTTGAGGGATCAAGTGATCTCTGATAGAATCAACAATGATCCTCATTGCCTTGATTAGGTCTTTCTGGTGCTTCTCCTTAGCTTCATCTTCTTCTGGTTCAACAACTTCATCTTTGATGTATTTGTCAAGATCGTTCTCTCTAAGAATGAAACCAATCCTATACTTCCATGCTTAGAAGTTTTCTATGCCTTCCAGCTTGTCCTCAAGCTTAGTGCTTGGGGCCATCTTATCCAGGAGGTCACTAAAAATTGAAAATTCTCAAAATGAAAAGCTGACCTTGTTAGAATATTGTACAATACTAATAGGGTGGGGGGGGGGGGGGGGGGGGGGGGGGGGGGGGGGGGGGGGGGTGAATCAGTATTGTTGACTTCTTAACAATTAAAACTACTTTTTACTATTTATTAAAACATAGAATCAACAAGCTATACAAAACACAGATTTTATCGTGTAATCCCCATTGGGAAAACCACCAAGTCTTTCTGTACTGCAAAATTATATTTACAATAGTTTTTGTCAGCTATGACTGACAGGATGCTACAACACCCTATTTACCAGCAATTACTGGAGGGAGGCTACGACCCCCTGGTTTTATCAGCTGCTACTGAAAGGATGTTGCTACACCCATTTACTAGCTACTACTAGAAGGAGGCTACGACCCCCTGGTTTTATCAGCTGCTACTGAAAAGATGCTACTACACCCTATTTACCAGGTACCACTGGAAGGAGGCTCGGACCCCCTGCAGGCTTGTTGCCTATCCTAGCACTTGCCACCACCTTGCCACCCTAATTCTTGGAATGCTCCGAAGAGTGATGACCAAGTAGAGGAGGAGGGGCTAAACAACTGTTGGTTTATTTTAGGGAGTTTATTTTAAATCCTGTTAATGTTGATGATGTGCAAAGTTTATTTTAAGACAATCAACAGGGTCAACCAAGTAGTATCCCTTATGGGAGGTGCTGGTACTTGAACCCTGGACCTTGAAAGTAAATGTGAATAAACTGTGAAAGCAAAAGATTGTAGTAGAAATAACAGTTATCTAATTAAATCCTAAGCCCCTTAGTCCTTCCGCTTTTCATACCCGACCTGAGTTCCCTAAAGGGAGATAACAGGAAGGGACAGAGGATACACGGTGGATTTAAGGTTGTATATTACTCTCCTTGCAATAAAAACGAAACAAGAAGTAAATCTAAAGCTAAGTGCTTGAAATGAAATGAAAGAACTTGAAACTAAACTAAAGCTACTATGCTAACCACACAACAATCTCTTTAAAAGAGAAAGGTGGGTAAAAATGGAAATCTAGATCTACTTGCAAGAAAAACAAACTAACAACTAGTAAGCTATTCTACTTCTAATCTACTTACAATAGATTTACAAAGGCCTTGAAAAAGGATTTGAGAATACCCCAAGGGAATCTCTCTTTGGGGTTTACAAATACCAAAAGAAGTGGAGAAAAATGAAGGTTTCGGGCCCCTTTTGAACCGGATGGTTCTTGAGGCTTCTCCGGACTAAAATGGGCAACACTTCCTTTTCCTCCTGTGCAAAACCTGCAATAAAACAGCGAGATATGTTCGCTGGAAATCACAGTAAACACTAAAGAAGACTTGTTAGAAAAATTAGTCCAAAAACCTCCAAAAAATGGTAAAAATCTAGGTGTAAAAATGCTTAAAATGAGATGTTTAGAGAGCTGGAAAATGAGTTTCCAGGCACCTAAATGATGTTAAAATAGTAAATTTGAAGTATTGAACTAATATACTAAGGGTTAGGGCCTTAAAACCAAGGTTTTTATTACCATACAATGATAAAAACTGAGTGTTAAAACCCTTGTAAACAAATGTGCGAAAATGGAAAACAAAATTACAACCAATGGAGAAAGATGCTCCTTTGTTCTAGATCCCTGCAAATAAACTTATGAGAGTTACAAAATGTAAGCCAAGAGGTGAGCATCCAATAAATTTACCAAAATACTTTGATAAATCTAAAAAAAACTCACAAATGAAAGCAGAAATACTTCTACTTACAAATCTCTCCACAAAATACTTTGTGGAGAGCTATCTAGGCTAATACAAATGCAAATCAAATAAATACACATGCAAGTTACCTCACCAAAAGATGCATGAAATGTAGAAGAGAGCCACGAAGAATTCCTCCAAAGATTACTTGTATTACAAACCCCAATAGGGCAGCAACATTACAGTAGCCAAAGGCTTTGAAAATTTGAGAGAGAAGAATAGAGAAGAAAAGGAGAAGAGACAGTATTCCGGTAGCATAACCATGCTCCAAAGAATGATGATAAAATGAGAGGAGGGGCCTCTCTTTTATAGTTGAAATACAAGCCAAGAGCTCTCAAAACAAGTGGCCCAAAACCACTTGTATTCCATTGAGGTTTGAATTCTTTTTTTCTAAATCCGTTTTTTGGCCAAAAATGACCAAAAAAAGGGGTTTTAATTCTATTTTGGCCCTCTTTTATTAATTTTTGGACTTTGGGGGGGGTTTATACTTGAAATATGTTTGATTTGGCATAACAAACCCCCAATATAACTTAAATTGGCCATTACTTAGGCTTTTTTTATCCAAAATAAATATTTTGGTATTTTTTAGTTTAGGAAATAACTTTAATTTTCCTGGAAAATAGCCCTGACTGACTAAAAGTGGGCTAAAATCCTAACCACATGTCTGAATGACATGAGACTTGATCCTATGACTTAGGGGGTGTCATGACATTTCTGTTTTGCACTTGTACCCCTATTACACAATGTCAAGGACCAAGTCTAGGGGATGTCTAGCATGGTCATAAACAACATTTTAAGCCCTTAGCCACCCCATGGGATCGATTTTTAGAACGCCAAATCACCACTTTCAGGATTTGTGAGTGAAAAACCCAACTAATTAAAATTGTTAAATAACAAAATTAATTAATTGGGGAAAAAAACACTCGGTGAAGAGGACTTCCCTCATATTAAAGTCCATGGTGACATCCTTGATAGGAATGACCCATGCTAGTACAAAATTACATTAATTATTCCACGCAGGGGAGCGAAAATTTCGTGAAAAAGGAGGCAAAACTGCTCTGCTGAGTGAAAAATCCCAAGGAGTTTCAGGGTACAAACTGCACAGAATGTACATCTTCAATATACATGAGGTTGCCACCTAGTCGAAATAGGTGGGCAACAGACAGTTTTACTGAAACAATGCAAATGAAGCCAAAAGACACTTTTGGCAGACTCATATTCCGCACGTGTGACCTCTAGAGAGAATACTAAAACCATGGATAGATAGACAGGTCTCCAAGGAACAAACTCATGGCATTAGACAAATTTATTGACTCCAAGACAACATTTTGCGGGCATTTGTAAATGGCCTTTTATAACTGGTTTTAACACTGACAGTTTTATTGAAACAGTGCAAATCAAGCCAGGAGGCACTTTTGGTAGACTAATATTGTCATCTTCAGACACCTTTTGGACAAACTGAAGATATGGTTAAATGCACCAATCAGCAATCTAGATTACTGTACCTTGAGAATAATTTAATCCATCACGTACAGGAATTAACAGACATTTTACAGAGGCCACTTAGGCAGTTTTATAGAACTAGTGCAAAACAGCTTGAAACCTTGTTTTGGCATACTCGTAACTTTGTCTTCAAGCGCCTTTTAGGGGAAATGAGACCATGGTCAGATCCACACATCAACAAACGAAAGTCTAATGGCCTCACATATTTTTTATCAGCATCCTAGAAAATATGGTGAGCATTTTACTAGGGCGCTATAGATTGGTTTTCCAATACTTAGCCAATTTCAGTCTGAAACCTCATTTTGGAGGACCCGTAACATTTTCTTCAAGCAATTTTAAAGCAAGATGAGATCATGGTCATGTGCACAAGTCAACAAGCTATAACCTGACACTCTCAGATAAGTTTTATCATTAATCCATGATATATGGCGAGAATTTTCCAAGAGCAACGTAGACTAGTTTTTCAACACTTCGTCAAATTTTCAGGGTTTCAACAAGAGTTTCAACATGTTGCCATACTTTTACAGAATGGTGTCAGATTGTAACAATGACTTCATGAGAGGACTAGAACATCATCATATGACTTTACAACCTCATCATACATGCCATATGCCACATCATCACTTCCTTTGTTATTCCTTTGTCATTAATGAACTTTGATTTTCAACAAGAGTTTCAACTGTTTCAACAAGTTCTTTGCAACCTAAACACACATGCCACATCATCATACATGCCATGTCATTTTCTTTGTTATTCTTTTATCTTTCACTGAGTTTGCCTTGCCATCATATCCTTGGTTATTTGGTACAACCGTATTCGGTGTAGTATGCCAGCCCGTATCCGGGTTAAGGCGGCCTATATCCAGGTCTAGGGAGGAAGATGTTCCATCTTCAAATAATAATGTGTAAAATGTAAATAATTAATGGATGATTGATTACAATGGATATGGCCGCCTTAAATATGGCTTGGCCATTGAATATATGAAGAGAAATTTCTCTTCATAACTATATTAATAATTAATTATTATTACTAATGGTTATAACCTAGTTACTTGCTATTTTATTTTTGTAACATTGCCTTCCCCTTATGAAAGCTTTGTCCTCAAAGCTTAGATTATTGTTGTCGTCTTTTCATTTTTGTTTTGAGTTGAAACAACGTCATTACTTCCTTTATGTCTTTTGTTTTCGAACTTGTATTAGGTATGTGCTTGGTCTTTATGCAATAGTTAGTCAATTTCCCTTTATTTGTTACTTGAATTTGTACTCCATTTTGTTTATTATTGTTGTCACGTTTTCCATGTACATGAATATGAGGAATATTTTTGTGACTGACCATATCAAACTTTGTTTTAGAAATAGATTGGCCCACGATACTTAAGATGTCATCACGTAATGTTTTCCTTTTATTATCCTTATGAGTTATCTTGAGAAGTGGCGTCTCTTGAGGCTTCTCACACTCGAAGTCCCCAGGTAGTGTTACAGTTAGGTTTCTCGAGGGTAGTAGAACAGTTAAGGTAGAAGATGCTACGATATTTGATTTGTCTGACTTGGATTCCTTTGCATACTGTAGGATACATCTATTTTCATTGTATGGATCTTCCTTATTGTCAACGATACTGGCTTGACTCTCATTATGATCTTGGTCGAGCTCATCTTTATCACATATATTATTGGTATTTTGGTCATCCCTAAGATAGTTTGTCTCCTTGTCTTGTTTATTGTCTTGATCGACTTTGTTTCTCTCATTTTTGTTGACATATTGATCCAACATATCTGAGTTACTGATATGGTTTGTACTAGACCTTAGTTTCTGTAACATTTTTATTATGGTATTTTGGTTCTGTGTCATGATGCTCAAGTTTTGTGCCATGGTGCTTATGTTCCGTGCCACTGTAGTCATCTTGTCAACTAACTCTTTTTGCTTCTCGTTCATGATGTCTAGTTTGTCATCAAGTTTTCTTTCTAGTACTAGAACAACTTCGTCTTTAATTTCTTTTATTTCTGACATACTCCTTGTACAAGGAGGATTTTTTTCCACTCTAGGATAAAAGGATCTTAAATATAATAATTAATTATTATATTTGATATATATATTTTTTTAATTTTTAAATAATAATATTAATATTTATTTATAAAAATTAAAATGTTATTTTTAAATATTATTAATGTTTTAGGGTGTTGTGGTGTGGGAGGGAATATGCACATGGAGGATGATGAGTGATGGGTGTGCTTGACGGGAGGTAGCCGGCAGGAAGGAAGATGGCGTGACGGGAGGTAGGCGGTAGGAAGGAAGATGGCACGGATGTTGGCTGCAGAATGGTGGAAGCGAGCAGATGTGTGTAGGTGGTGTGAGGAAGAGCGAGGGCACTGGTGGAGGGGGAGTGCGGATGATGGAATGGCATGAGGAAGATGGTGGGATGGCTTGCGACAGATGGATGGGAAGGCAGACCTAGTAGTGAAGTGAGACGCAGCAGAGTGGTGGTGAGGGAGACGTAGCAGTGAAGTGGTGTGGTAAGAGATGGGATGGTGCAGGGGAGATGTAGTAGAGAAGGATGTGGCGTGGAGGGAGATGGGATGGCCCGAGGCGGGGAGAGGCGAGGAGGCTGTGGAGTAGCGCTTGGGAAAAATGTGAAGGATGGGGGATGTGTGGAAGACTGAAGGCGGCTGTGAGGGAGATGGGGCAAGAGGTGAGTGTATGGATCAGTGCGTGGAGCAGTGCAGAAGAGAGGACTGGAGCAGCGCGGAAGAGAGGACTGGAGTAGCGCAGGAGGGAGGATTGGAAGGGTGGATTGGGAGATGTGCAGGTGGGGTGTATATGAATGCGCAGAGTGGAGACAGAAGGAAGGTAGCGAAGGTGGAGCAGCGTGGACGTGAAGGAAGCAGAAATGTAGAAGGATGGTACGGAGAAAGAAGGACGAGGGATGGGCAAGGGAAGGTGAGAAGGGTGGTGGAAGAGCCAAATCCGGGCTCAGGCCGAAGGAGCGAATCCACTCTGATACCACTTGGTACAACCGTATTCGGTGTAGTATGCCAGCCCGTATTCAGGTTAAGCTAGCCTGTATCCAGGTCTAGGGAGGAATATGTTCCATCTCCAAATAATAATGTGTAAAATATAAATAATTAATGGATGATTGATGACAATGGATATGGCTGCCTTAAATATGGCTTGGCCATTGAATATATGAAGAGACATTTCTCTTCATAACTATATTAATAATGAATTATTATTACTAATGGTTATAACCTAGTTACTTGCTATTTTATTGTTGTAACATTATTCCTTTGTCATTATTGACCTCCTTTGACATCAATGCCAACCATACTCAATATTCTCCCCCTTTGGCATTGATGGCAACAACTCCTTGATTTTTCTCCCCCTTTGACATTAATGACAAAGACTTCTTTCTGACAACTCCCCCTGTCAACATATCTTCCCCTGACATGATGCCTTTTCTCCTTTTTATTCATTGTAAGGAGATTACTCCCAACTTATGTCAAAGATGCTCAAATGCTTCTTTGGGTAGTGGCTTAGTGAAGGTATCAACTATCCACATATTCCAATTTGACAACCTTTTGTGACACTTGATCTCTTAGAAAATGATATTTTCTTGGAATGTGCTTTGTTTTAGAGTGCATAATAGGATTTTTTGATATGTTTATAGCCCTAGTGTTGTCACAATTTATTATTATTGGATTCTCATACTTCACATGTAAGTCTTCCAATGTCTGCTTCATCCAAATGACCTGAGTACAACATGTTGCAGCAGCGATATATTCAACTTCTGTCGTGGATTGTGCAATGGAGGTTTCGTTTCTTGCTTAACCATGATACCAAACACTCTTCCAAAAAGAATGCTGCTCCACTGGTACTCTTCCGGTCATCAACACTTCCTGCCCAATCTGCATCAGTGAATGCTTTTAAAGTGAAGTCTTGGCCTTTTGGGTACCATAAACCATACTCCATAGTCCCTTTCAAATACCTAAAAATTCTTTTTACTGGTGTTACATGTGTTTCTTTGGGAGCTGATTGGAATCTAGTAACCAATCCTACAGCTTACATCAGATCCGGTCTTGTAGTTGTCACATATAGTAGGCTTCCTATCATAGGTCTATACATGGTATGATCTACTTCCAAAGATTCATCATCCTTGCTTAACTTACAACTAGTGATCATAGGAGTACTAATAGGCTTGGAGTCTTCCATCTTAAACTTCTTAAGCATGTCTTTGATGTACTTGGTTTGAGAAATGAAGATTCCTTTGTCTGATTGATAAACTTGTAATCCCAAGAAGAATGTTAGTTCACCCAACATTGACATTTCAATTTCTTTCTTCATATCTGAGGCAAAGTTTACACTCATGATTTGTAGATCACTTCCAAATATGATATCATCTACATAGACAACAACAATGATCATATTCATATTTTCCAACTTTATGTAGAGATTACTATCAGTGGCCACTCTTCTATATCCTTGCTACTTCAAGTTGTCAAGTCTTGAGAACCATGCCCTTGGAGCTTGTTTGAGGCCATAGAGTGCCTTTTTTAGTTTGCAAACATAATCTTTGTTTTTTGTTAGGAGGAAACCTTTAGGTTGTTCAACATAGACTTCTTCAATATTTCCATTCAGAAATGCAGATTTAACATCCATTTGATATACTTTGAAATTTTTATTGCATGAGAGTGCTAAAAACATTCTAATTGCTTCAAGTCTTGTTACAAGGGCATAAGTTTCTTCAAAGTCATTACCTTCCACTTGAACATATCCTTTACACACTAGTCTCGCGTTGTTCTTTATCACTTGACCATCTTCATTGAACTTGTTATTGAAGAGCCATTTGGTCCCTACAATATTTTTGTCTTTGGGTTTTGGGACAAGTTCCCAGGTTTCATTCTTCTCAATTTGATCCAATTCTTCATTCATGGCATTGATCCAATTATCATCTTTGCTTGCTTCTATGAGGTTCTTAGGTTCCATGACTAAAAGTAAGGCTTGTTCATTAAAAATTAGTTTTCTGCTTGTACTGACTCCAGCGTCTTTGTCAGTTATGATTTGTGTTTCAGGATGATTATTTTGTACCTTCTAGATGGAGCTCTTGTATCATGTCTTTGAGAGTCCTCATCTTCACTTTCACTTTTTAACTTGGACTTGGCTAACCATTGTGAATGATAATTTAGTTAACATCCTTATTTACTTTCTTGTAGCTAGTCTTTGAATAAGAACTTGGATGATGAGTTCATAGACTCCCCCTATCATAGTGGTCCTCTTCGTTCCAACATTTTCTTCCCTTTGTGACAAAGTTTATACTCATTGGTTCAACCCTTAGTTTTCTTCCATAGATTTCCTTTTAAAGATGCATCATATAACTTGTTCTTCTTTAGGGAGTTTTCAATGCCATACAAGGAACTTCTACACTTTATGTTTTTGCTCCCCTTTTTGACCAAAGATCAAAATGATATGCACTAGCTTCATTCATACTATATTCTTATTCCAATGTTACTGAGATCATTCTCTTTTCAATTGCTTTTCATCATGGTTATGCTTTTATTTACACCTCAGCTTTAACTTGTGCTTTTGTACTTCATTTGTCACATGGATGGTCTCTTGGCAAGTACTCTTGTGACTCTTTAATTTGACACTTTCCTTCTTGTCTTTGAGGAAGATAACTTTTAGATTTCTCAATGTCTTTTACCAAATGATATTAATTATTTTCCAACATCAATTGCAATTTTTTGATATTTACCCCCCCTAAGTATATGATCCCCTCTAATGCTTATTTCAGGGTTCTCTCCTAGGTCATGAGAGATTTTAGAAAAGACATTCTCCTTCTGTTATGGTTTTCTGCATGTTACCGACTAGGCTGCACCTAGTTGGACTTTCAGTGAGCCGCCAGTGATGAACAATATACTTGTTCATATTCAGAGTTCAGAAGTCCTTTCAGGCCTCCATGACCATTTTATTTTTTGTAACACATGTTCATATCCCCTTGGGGAAATTGTAAAAAATGTTCTAGCATTTAATTTTTTATAAAAGGCTCGGCTTCCCAGACTTAAGCATCAAGCCGACTAGGCCAGAGTGTTTTTTCCCTTGGTTATTATTGGTTGTTGAACAAACGATTAATAATTTCTGAGTTTTTCACTCACACCTCCAAAGCTGGGGTAGTCATCTTGGTGTTGCGGCCTAGGGAGGTTATTAGAACCTTTGTGTCGGTGTTTTTCACCATGCTAGGCATTCGAATTGAGTCGTATGGACATGTACTAGGTCCCCCTAGAGTTTCCTCAATTTCCGCAAAAAAATAATTTTTCCGTTTTTTAAGCCATTTTTTAATGGTTTAATTAAAAAACTTCAGATTGTAATAAAAGTCAGGTACGGAGTCCGTTTTTGACGCGGGGACACTCGTTTTCACACTCGGAGCGTCCACTTTACCCATGGGACCACTTTCTACATCAGTCGGACAGTCGGAGCACCCTGTGAGGCATTATTTGGGTTAAAAGTGCATAAAATAACATTTTAATGCTAAATCTGGACAAATTGGCACTCTGGTCAAAGGTTGAAAAGTAAAAAATATTAACTTATTTATGGATAGGGTGACATGGCATGGGTCCTCCATAGTCATGCGACCTTTCTTTTCATGCTTTAACTTAAGTTTTAAGTTATGGTAATGAGTTTAAATAAAAGGTGACGTCAACTCATGGACATCATACGTGAGGTAGATGAAGGATTGCGCTACTCAAGGAGTGGACCCCCTTATATGACATTGGTTAAGGTTTTGTGGAGATAGCGAAATTTTATAAGGGTGATGTCAAGTCATTTGAAGTTCACGCTAACCATTATGTGGTATAGCGAATAAGCATTAAGAAGTGGACCCTCTCCATCGCGTGTCATTTGTGGACTTTGGATATAATCTAAGGTAGGTGTATCATATGCGATTTGGTCTAAATCATGGTGGCTTCAACTTTAACACATTGGAGCTCACGTCACATATAGCCGTACAATTGGGTGAAGGAAATCGTGGCTTGCGATTTGGTCTTGGTTAATGCTTGGCATGTGTTGGCAATTTATGATTCGTTGAGGGAGTTTGGTGAGAGAGGTGTCAATCACCTCCTCTGTTCAAGCTCAATTAAACTCTGACTTATTCTTCAGTATTGATGAGACCCCCCTGGGTCTCTCTTTTCCTATATAAGCTGGTCTCTTTCCCTTTGTTCAGCATCAAAAGGTGGAACCTCTACTTGTAATATTGTAATAGTTTTATGGAGTATTGTGAATAAAAGGCTTTGGAGGCAATTTCTGTGTGGGATCTATGGATGTTTGGATAGAGTTCACTCTACATTTGTGAGGTAACCTGTATTTGTTTTCATGTTTGCATATGTTTGGGATTAACTTGCTTTCGGAAGGAAATGGTATTTTTGTAGAGATAAAAGATAATTCTTGTTAGGTTACTCTTTTATTGCAAGTCGAGGAAGATTATTTGATATATGTATGATTTCATGCTTGGATCTACATTGTTGTTGTAGTCTCTTTCGGTTTACACAGGTATTTTTTAATCCCCATTGCTAGTATTGATAATATTTTGCAGGAAGCTAATGCTGGAGTATTGATGAGCGAATGTGCTCTACCTTTCCTTCAGTAAAATTTGAAAATAAGCTCTGTCCCTCTGATCTCACCAAGGAAGCTTTTTCTGTCCTTTATTGCTTGCTCTACTCTGGGTTTTTTTTTTTTACTTTTGATCCACAAATTTCTTAAAATTTTCTTTCGGTTTCAAACGTTTCCGTATTAGATCTAGCATCTAAAGTCATATCAAAGGTAGATCTGATGTCTAAAAGTTTCTATTTCTAGTTTGCTTCAAAGGTACATTTAAAATTCTAGATCTAGTTACTTTTCCCTTTTTCCGCAAGTTTAAAAATTTTGAAAAGTAAAAAAAAAAAGCTTGTTGAAAGAGTTTCTATGCATTTAAAGTTTGATCTAGCACTTTGTGCTTAAGATTTGCTTGCCATTCTTCTCAAGAGGCAAGCAAAGATCCTAAGAAGGCAAGCTTTCTAGCTTACCTCACTTAGTTGTTTCCTTGTTTTTTTTTGGTAATCAGTTGTTACTTAGATTTTTTTGTAAATTTTTGCATGCTGCCTGTTGCCCACCTATTTCGACTAGGTGGCAACTCCATGTACACGAAGTTGTACATAATTGTACCTTAGAAAAATCTGAGGATTTTTCACTTCTGCAGGGCTATTGCCCCTTTGTAAAACGAAATGTCCGCTCCCCTGCGTGGGAAAATTAATGTAATTTTATGCGCTAGTATGGGTCATATGATACGGATGCCACACCATGGAACGGGTTGTTAGGGAAGTCCCCTCATCGAGTGTTTTTCCCTTTCCAATTGATCTTGTTGTACAAACGAGTTTAATCGGTTTGGTTTTCACTCAAAATCCTCCAAAGTGGTGACGGGCGTTCTACTAGTCAATTCCATGAGGTGGCTAAGGCTTCAAAGTGTGATTCATGACCGTGCTAGGCATTTGTCTAGAGTCTTGCGGAGTTTTGTTGTGTTGTTGTATTTTTAATTATTTTTTCTAGTTAATTAATTTCACCCCTTGGTGATTAATTAACTCAGTCATTTTGATGTAATAATGTAATTGCTCAAGCATGGCATTTTGTAATAGGGGCTATGAATGCAAAGAATAATTGCTATGAAACCCCCTAAGCCACTGCTTCGAGTCCCATGTCATTCTGATGAGTGGTTGAGGAGATAGACCATTTTTGTCTAAGCAAAGTCTATTTTTCCTAGGCAATTAATTAAATTCCCTAAGTCAAAATTCACATTTTTTGATTTTGAAGTAAAAAATCAAGAAATGCCATGGTAAGTTGGTTTGGGGATTCCTAAGCCTAGGAAAACTTATTCCAAAGTTTTTCACCCCCCCATGGCCTAGATATTAATTTTTCAAGTTATTTTTAAATTTTTCCTAAGTCAATTCTAGGAAAATTTAAAAATTTAATTGAAATTTTTTTAATCTAAGGTGAAATTTATTTTAGCCTAAAGTCCAAGGTTAAAATGTATTTTGAACAAAGGCTAAAGCCTTGTTCTAAAGTCAAAAGCATGTAATGTTAAAACCCTCACCAAAGAGGAGGGCGCAAGCATGAAGGTTTAGCCAAACTAATGGAGGCGCTAGCACATTGGAAATGGGCGCTATATTATGGAGGGCCCACGCTATATCATGGTGGAGGCACTCTAAATAGGGAGGCGTCATTGCAAAGATGAGGCGCTAACACCATAAAGGGACGGCCACTATATTGGAGAACGTCACATTAAAAAGATGGAGGCGCTACCATTATAGAGGTAAGTGCTAGCATAGAAGGACCCACGCTAATCTAGAGGAAGCGCCACCAAATGGAAGGGCCCACTCTAAATTTAAAGGAGGCGTCATACTAATGAAGGGACCCACGTCAAATTTGGAGGGCGCGTGCTAATTTGGAGGCGTATGCTATTTTAGAGGGGCGCTATCCATTATAAGGGGGCGCTATCATGCAAATAGAGGAGCGCTAATATGAATGGAGGCGCTACATATTTTAGAGGGGCGTCTAGCTACAATAGAGAAGCGCCTAACATGAAGACTCCATCATGTTTTTGGAGATTCCACCAAATTTAGAGGAGGGCGCCCACCTTGGGGTCCATGATTTTTCCATTTACATAAAAGCTCATCTAAGGGTGAGTTTTAAATCAAGACCTAGATCCAAAGGTTAATATTGTTAAAGCATGGATCTAGCCTTATGGCCTTTGATGAAAAATTAATCTAAGGGTGGAGATTAATGGAGAAGAATAGAAAGCCAAATACCTGGATCTAGTGGGTGAGATTAAACCCTAGATCTAGATCTAATCTCAACCATTTATCTTCAATAGGTTGGGGTTTGCCTCAACTATTTAATGAGGGTCTCACTCCCTCATTAATCATGATCTCATATACTATTGTTATGCTACCGGAAATTTCTTGCTCTCATATTCTTTTGCTATACTTTGTATTGAAGATTTGCCCAAGTTGGGCCATTGAATAAAAATTTCTTTGGAGGGATACTATGCTGCAAGCTCTTTCATGATCCGAATCTTTGTAAGGTAACCTTGTATTTGTCTTGTTTGCATTTATTGTATTTTTCTAGTTAGCTCTCCACAAAGTGTTTTGTGGAGAGATTAAAGAATAAAAGTGTTTTTATTCTTTTTTGTGAATGATTTGACATTTCTTACAAAGTGTTTTGCAGGAAGTGTTAGGTATTCATCACTAGGATTACAATTCTTGCAGGCATAGAGTTAGTTGCAGGTTATTTAAAGCAAGGAGATCTCTCCAAATACCATTCCGGCAAAGTTTTAAATTCGGCCATCTACTTTCAGCCTTCATAAAGAGGGGTTTATTTCACTGTATAGTGAATGTAACCTTTGTTTTAGGGCCCTAACCTCTTACATATTAGTTAGGGCTTACATTTATGCTGTTTAAACATTGTTTAGCTAAGTTTTTTTTATATTTCCTCCGATTCTTACAGTTATTCTGAATATTGCATTTGTATAGACACCAGCCTTTATTTATCTACACTTTGAGCTTAATTGTGGTATCCCTCGTCTGAGATCAAGCAATTGTGATCAGAACGCGAAGCGCTCAAAGTTGTAATAAATATTTGTCTGTCATATTTTTTATGTAAATTTGTAAATCTTGTACTAATGTTTTAACAACAGTTTTAGTGTTTTTTTCTATGATTTCCAGCGAGGAATAGCTCGCTGGTTTATGACAGGTTATGCACATTTTGAAGGAGATTTGATGCCCGAATAGGCCCAGAATTCCTTCAAACTTCCGCCGCTTCGAAAGGGGTTCCAACCCTCAACCCTCTCTTTCATATTTCTCTATATTTTATTGTAAACCCCAAAGAGAGTCTCTTGGGGTATTTTGTAAAGTTTTGTAATCATTTTAAATTTTATAAGTAAGTAGATTAGGAAGTAAGGTAGATAATTAGTTATATTTCCAGCTACCCACCTATCTTTGTGACAGATTATCATCTCTGTCACAAAGATTGTTGTGAGGTGAGTTTACTGTAGTTAGTTGTGTATTTCTTTCAAGTTTATGCAACTTTAATTTTCTGTTTAAAAGTAATCATACAACCTATCAAACCTGTGTATCCTCTATCCGCTTGTCATCTCCCTTTAGGGACTTCAAGCCGGATATGAAAAGCAGGGGACGTGGGGGCTTAGGTAATTAGAATAACTTTCCTTTTCTTGTACTACAATCTACAATCAAATATTTTATTTCCCAAGTCATTTGTTAATCGCTTTAAAATAAACACTGCATCTTAACCATCAAGATTAAAATTTATTCTTAGAACTTACCAACAACAACTTCCCACATCCTGCTCCTCTACTCGGTTATCACCCTCCGGGGTACTCCGAGATACGACCAGGGGAAAAGGAAGTCTTAGTTTAATAGGCATCCATCTAGCAATTTTCGAATTGATTAAAAACAGTGACTCGGAAGCTGCAAGGGGTAGTAGACCATGGGGGGTCTCTAGGCGCTTCGACGTCCTCCTTGTGAGCATCGGGCCATTGGGGTTTGACCTGTGAGCTACGGGTGGGCTCGTTCCCACTTTGTTGAGCGCAACAGCACTCTCTCTTCGATTGAGAAGAACTAGATCGGGGTAGTCACACCACCGATTTTTAAAACTTAATCCAAGAAGAACAACTTTAATAAAATTAACTAAAATAAACCAAGAAGCATTTCAAAATCGGTTCTACAACACATTCATTTCAAGCACTCTTTTACTACAATATCGCACTACAAATTTCTACTTCCAGCACTTTTACATTTCAGTTATTTACTTTCGATTCTGCAAATGAGCATGTGGTGAATGTTAACTGCTTAAATCTTTTCATACTTTAAATTTACTGCTGGTTTAGTAATCTGTATTCATAACGATTTTCTGCCATTTCGCAAATTTGTTTCATTTGTCCATACATTTGTTTTATTTCATTACTGTTTATAATCATATTGTTTATTCTTATTTTTCTTTATCAAACACTGAAGCTATAGTTTAATCGCAGATTAACATTTCATTTTTCATAAAGACGAAGTCTATCTTTTGACTCCATTATTTAGGCACTGGTCTTGTTTATATAAGGTCTTAGCCTCTTTCTTTTTAAACGATCCCTTTAATTAATCTTTAATTAATTAATAAACCTGGAACTTAGTTTTCCCTTAGGGACTACCCCCCTTGGCTCTGTTGGGATCTTGCCTAAACGGAGGAGTTGCGGACTAAGGTGACAGTGGTCCCCAGCTCTCACTTGCCCCCAAGGACACACATAGCAGGTTGTGACTTTCTTGCACCTTAAAGTGTGAATTAGGCAGCAACATCTTTGGCGCCGTTGCCGGGGACAAGTCATTTGTCCTTGGTCCGACTTAATTAATTAATTTATTATTTTTGAAATTCTTTAATTCTTTAAAACTGTTAATAAAATTCTTTAATTAATTTTAATAATTTGTTTACCCATATTAGAGTTATCTTTTTCTCCAAGTGGCGACTCCACTTTCAAATATAGTAAGGTATTCTACCCGGAGCCATTCAGCTGGTCTGCTCAACTCCCTCGCCGAACCTGAAAGGGTATATAGGAGGAGGTTGAATAGGCTTGCTCCCCGTAGACTCCTTGCAAGTCTTGGAGAAGAGGCTGTCTCTGACATCCATTTGTTGTTTGTCCAAAACAACCAACCCACACCAATGGATGATCTATGCATGCCATGTGATTTTTCTAACATCGTTGGTTATCCTCATGATTTGCCAGAGAAAGCTATCGAAAAGTTACCTTCCTTTCAAGGTAATAATGCCGTCAGTGCCAAATCTCACATCACCAGGTTCAACCAATGTCTCGCCAAGTGGTGTCATGCTCATAATTATGAGGATGTCAAGATGAAGCTGTTTATTTTATCTTTAGAAGATGATGCTATGGAATGGTTTCAAGATCAGAGTGATAATAAGTTCAAAACTCTCAAAACCATCATTGATGCTTTCGGTAATAGATGGGGTGATAGAAGAGATAACCATTTCCTGTTGGCAGCCCTGCATACTAGTCAAAAGCAAGAAAATGAGACTATGGATGAATTTAATAAAAGATTTAATGACTTAGTAAAAAGTTTACCTACAAACATCAAGCCCAAAGAAGCATCTCTCTTGATTTATTACATCCAAGCATTTGAAGGTGAAATGAAATATCAAATAAGGGATAAGGAACCTACAGATCTTAAGGATGCACAAGAAAAGGCTATCAAGATAGATAAAAACATGCAAGCTGCTGGTAAATCTAATATTCCTGGGTTTCAAGGGGTAGTTCTTCAAAGACTAATGAAATTAAAAAGGTTAAGTTTGAAAACCAGGAACCTCAAAGTGACTCCATAGATAAGCTCACCCAACTGATTAAGCAAATGGAATTGAATCATGCTAATCAGCTAGCTGCCATGCAAGCAAACCAGACAGCCTTACAAAACAAGGTAGTTTCTTTGGAAAGAAACAGAGGAAATAATTTTCATCCAAATAAGCCAAATGATAGGTGGCAAAACCAAAGACGACCTCCACCTCAAGATCAAAGGCCCCCTAACCCTCTAGAGTCTACCAATGCGGTTGACCATCAGGCTATTCCATATTGTAGGCCTTGTGGGGATTTCCATGAAGAAAACACTTGTCAAGTCTTTCAGCAAATCATAAATGACAAAATGAATGAACAAGTGAATATGTGTGGGCAGAAGTATGATCCTAGCATGTATGAATGGATGAATCTAGCTCAGAATAGTCAAAGTGTTGAATCAGTAAATGAAGTAGCAGAAGCAGCCTTTGGCCCTAAGCCTAATGAGCAGCAAGTGTCAGATTTCTCTAAGTATAGAGGAATAACCTACCAGAGAAATGGTAGGAAGAATCAGAGTCAAGAAAAGACTCCAACCAATATTCCTAAGGTACCTACTCCCCCTCCTGTTCAAATTGCTCCTAATACACAATTAAACATTGATCTAGGAGGATGGTTAAATAATGCTAAGATGTTGGTTTCTGTAGCAGAACTTATGAAGATCCCTTCTCAAAAGGGGAAATTACTCCAAGCTATAGAAGAACCCTGTCAGAATAATGTTGATAAAGCCATAGCCTACCATGATGCACCTGCTATTCTTCAAAGTATGGACACAGGAAATGAAGAAACCCTAATTTCTTACCGGATGGAGAGGAGAGAGAGTTTCACCTTGTGAAAATTGTTCTATTCAGGATAGCTTTGATACCATGTTAAGATTTCATATGCTTAGCTAGATATCATTAGTGTTTAATCTAGTGTGACAAACATCGTCGATATATCAGCAACATCGCGATATATCGTGATGTCAACTCACAGGCGATATATCGCGATGTCAACTCACTGGCGATATATCGCCTCAATATTTTCCTCGATTTTTTGGCAATTTTTCCCGATTTTATCACGGTATTTGACGATTTTTTCTAATATATCACGATATTTGTCGATTTTATGGTGATATTTGCCGATTTGTTCAAATATATAGTAATTTTTTGAATATTTTTGTATTTTTTATTTTGCCGACATATTGCTGATGTTTGTTGACATTTTCGCCGATAAATCCGATAATTTCTTTTTGGACCCTTGGCGATATATTCATCGACACGATATTTCTAACATTGGTTTAATCCAAATTCACAACAATAGCATATGCAGAATCACTGAAAGAAACACAATCACCAGATAGACACAGATTTATCTTGGGAAACCCTCAAGGGGAAGAAAACCCAACAAAAATTTCTCTATATAGAGATGTATAAGATAAAACCCCAAAACAGGTAATCCTCCTCCTTGCTAGTATGTCTCTCTCTCTCTCCTATGCGCTATCCACAAGTGAGTGTGTGTGTTCAAATGAGGATCACTGTTGAAAAACTGAGATTTACTGCTTGCTGGTTTAAATGAACAAGTTGTGTTTTTCACTTCAGCCGGTTTTGCATAGGCTTGAAGCTACTTAAAATTTTGCTGAACAATTTTAAACACACAGTAAAAATTACTAACAGGCTGAAAACAAATGCATGCACACCATAAATTTAACTCAGAGATTTTTGGCTAATCAGCCCTGGAAAAACCCCCACGGGGAAAACCAGTCAGAGAGAGAGAGATCTTTATTATTTTCTTTAGCAATGTACAGGACAGAAAATGATGAAAAATACAACTTATCTCCACCGGCAAACTTTTTCACAAAGTATGGAAATGTGCTCAACAAACCCAGCCGTACACCCTTCTCGATTTCTGTGCCTAAAATAAATGCTAATGTACAGCAGCAAACAGGCCGTACATCACCTCGAAAACTGTGCCAACAAAACAGTCCGTACAGCAGCTCAGAAATTCGTACCAGCAATAAATGCACCGTACTGTCTCGATATTTGTGCCAGCAATTTAATGCAGGCCATACTCGTCCTCGAAAACTGTGCCAAATAAATGCTGATATCTTCCTCGATTTCTGTGCTGAATTTAATGCAGCCGTACAGCCAACAGACAGGCCGTACTCACCTCGAATTCTGTGCAATATTAAATGCAGCCGTACTGTAATTAATGCAGGCCGTACCTCTTCTTGAAAACTGTGCCAGCATTAAATGTTCAGTACTCCTCGATTTCTGTGCATGAAATTTTTCTCAGCAAGTGAAGAAAACCCTCGTCCTTCTCTCCCAGCGCTCTTCTCTTCTCTTCTCCTGAAAAATGAACAAGTGAATGTCCTTTTGCCTCCCTCAGCCTTTTTGTTTACCCTAAGTGAGTTTCTTAATCCAATGGTGGAGAAAGAATCAATCCAATGGATGAGATTGATTGAGAGTGAAAATCCCTTTTATTTATTTCTCATAAATAAAATCACTCACCCACTTAAATTTATCAAAAAGTGACTTTATTGTTATAAAGTCTCATTAAGTGACTTTTAATGTGAGGGTCACCTTTTTCCCTCTTAAAGTGACTTTAGGCAAAAATTAAAGTCACCTAGGGAACATCTGCCTAGGTACAAAAACTAACAAACACAACTCCTCTATTTATACTCTTTCTGTCACTTGAATTTTAACTTAACAAGTCGGCCCCACTAAACTGACTAGGCCGACTTCGCCTAGGAACACTCAAAACAATATTATATTATATTCATTGGGGTACTATTGACCCGACTTACAATGGAGGTTATAACTCATGATTCTATGATGACCAAATATAATAGTAACATCCCGACGGAGGAATAAGACATCTCCCTTGGGGTACATCACTAAAATACATTTAGAATATTCTTTGAAGTTACAATATTTCAACAAGGGGAATGAGAAAAATTTACCTCAAGAAGGTACTAATGCAGAGTTTGAGAATGTCTTCTCAGAAATGGTTGGATTGAGTGGACCAGATTGGATTATTCTCGGGGGAATCCAAGTGCTACCTACATGAGCTTTCCTTTAATGATAATTCTTTCTTTCTTGACAGACTGTATTATTTAATAGGCCTTGGGATGATGTTGTAGTTGCTTGGTGATGAACAAAACAATTCTACTTCATACTGATTTCAATTGTACCACAAAATTATTTGTTTTTGTACAATTTTTAAGCTATCATGGTTGTTGATATTAATTACTAATAGATGGTGTCATCCACCCTTCCTATTCTTTAATAAGTGTTGATGCATTTAACTACTACTATTTACTATCTTCCTTTTTCGTTGCCAACCTAAAACTTTCTAGAAAGAAGATACTATACTATTATTTGCATATGACCATAAATCACTCAAAAGGACTGGTCGTTACAGATCTGCAATTCACCAAAGAAAGTGCATTCACCATGTTTTCCCAAAATACAAAAATATGGAATATGAACATATAGAGTATATATATTCAGACCTATCCCTGTGAAGAATAATGGATGTAGACCATGTTGCCGCCTTTCACACACCTGGGGGGTATCGTGGCAGAAATCTTCAAGCCACTCGGTGTGTCCTTGGGGGCAAGTGTCAAGTCAAGGTTGTCACCTTGTTCTTGACTCCTCTGTTTAGGCCAACTCCTAACGAAGCCAAGAGGGGTAGACCCTATTAGTTTGCTAAGGCTGTTAAGGCTTAGTGGGATGGTGATGAATGAGTTTTTTAGGAGTTTGATGAACAAAACCAACACAATATATTGCAACGGAATTAAAACACAAAAGCATACAAATCAATATATGATATATGAAGCATGTGGAAACAGATGATTATAACAAGTAAAGAACCAGTGCCAAAATGGAGTCCACAATTAAAGTGTTGTTGTATTCCTGAAAAAAAAAATGTTGCAAGTGCTCTTGGTCAAATTTTAGATAAATGTGGGGATGGGTTGATTAACTTAAGGGAAAAGGGGACTCCAGATATACCCGAAGGTACGAGGAGTATGTCCAAAATCGTTATCCAATGCGGATCCCCAGCAAGGAATGTTTGGGCTAGATGTAGTCTCTGAGACGTGTTCAACACTACACTAACAAGGGTGTAGCCTAACGGTGTCTCGAGGTTGCTACCCAGTTGTTCCCGCTTCCTTTGTGGATTTTGCCACCACAACAAATTAATTCGAGGTGTTGGATTTTCGCTTGGGAAGTTAATTGGGGCGCTAAAACTAAATTAATCTAGTCACCCACGTTGCTTTTGATGCATCCAACTGTTCGGACGAACAACAACGGTGCAGAGCATACACAACGGAGTCTAAAGGATTTTAAAGATATTTATAAGTGGTTTTCTTCTTAAAAGAAAAAGATGAACCTCCAAGGATCTCTTTTGGTTCAAGTGAACCGCGATCAGGAAAGCAAGGAGGGGTTGACTTTATTAACATTTTTGGTACTTGAAATTAGATTTAAAGTGCTAAAAAGAAAACAAGGTTATCTAATTAACCTACCACAAATCTCTTTCCCCTTTCGGGTCACTTGGGAAATCGTGGGGTAAGTAATAAATTTACTTTGAGAAACTGAAAGATGTAAACAATTTGTAATATAAAACAAAGTGCACTACTTGCATATGAATGAATAAAACTAATACTAAAGCAAAACAACAAAAATGCAAAAAAAAAAAGAAAAATGACGCGGACCTCCCAAGGGGGGATGGGGGGTGGGATCGAAAAAGCCTACTCGAATTTGTTTTTTATTAGTATAAAGTGCCCAACCAAAAAAAAAAAAAAATTAACCAAGGAAAGCTTGGGATCTCGGCTTGCTTTTTAGGGCAGCCAATATGATATGCAACCAAATGTTAGATTTATCTTTTAAACCTTGCAATAAACTACCCTTAAACAAGCTAAAAATTTCCTTTATGATGCTTGGGAAAGAGACTAATTTGAACTAGACCTCTTTAAATATAAACTTTGGATGCAAACTAAAACTGAGATCTAATCTTAGAAACAAATCTTACTAACTAGATCTATATATGATTTCCTTAAAGAGATAGATCTAATCAATAAGATTATTAAATGGTAACTGATTTGAAGAAAATTTAATTTTTGAAGGAGGAAGAGGAAAAGAATAGTGCTTATTGCTGGAATAGATCTGCAAAAGAAACTTGTTAGTGAAGCACCGAGGGACACAATCTTCGCAATCTTGTTGGAAAATCAATGGAATCAACCTTGAACCAGAGTTCTTCCAAGCACGACAAACCTGCAAGCTATAAGACAAATCCTTCAAACAAACTTATTAAATCTGAAGATACATATAAAAAGAAGGATAACATAGGATGAAAAATAATCTTATTTAGCATGCAAATATTAACTCATTCAAACATATGTAGCAAAATAGGAGTAAGTAATCATACTTACAACATTCTATTCCTATGATTCTAATAATCATTCAGGCAGACAACAATTAAATGCAAAAATATTGAAAAAATAACAGTTCACCTCAAAAGCATTAGGATAATGGGGATCCACACATGAAAAGTACTCCACAATTTAGCCTTTAAAGCTTCTCTTTTATTCTAGCAAAAGAATGATCAATACAATTACAACAATAGCAATCCTTTCTCCCCAACTCTAACTCGCTTGGAAAAGAGAATGGCTGCTTTATTTATAGCCAGAGCAAGCCCTTGGGGGGCTACCAACACTGAAGATAAACCTAGAGTTATTTGAGTTAAATTGAGCTTGGACTAAGTTAAAATGCATAGGTGATTGACACCTCTCTCACTTAACTCACCATCACCCACGAACACACCAAGCATCAACCACCAACCAAGCTTGGCGTCAAACCTCCACACGTGCGACTTCATGAAGGTTGGTGAAGTGGGTGATGTGACCCAAGAGAATGATTTGCTCGTACAAGGGAAATAAACCAAAGTTTAATTTTAAACAATGTCAAACCTCAAATGAAAGGGGTCCACCCTTCAACCACCTCACACGAGTTCATAGCGTGAGTGTGGTTGACGTCACCCTCATCTTGAAATTTGCTAGCTTCTAATTCACATGCTTGACGTCACCTCCTTTGTATAATTCGCTAGATTTTAAAGGATTAGCCAAAGGCTTAATAAACCAACACTTAAAAGAAACCAAGCATTAAACCTTGAAAGGGGTGGACCCCTCCTTCCTCCTCACACGAGCTTCAAAACTATTCATGTGAAGAGATAAACCATGTTATAACATGGTCCCTTTTTAAAGCAAAGTTCAATATTCTTAAACAAATTCAAGTTGGAGAGGATCACATGTTTAATGGGGGATCCATGCCATGTCATCCCATCATTAATATTTTTTTTTTACTTTTCAAACCTTTGACTTTAGTGCCAAAAAGTTGTAATTTAGCATTAAAATGCCATTCTGATGTATCTTTAGCTGAATAATGCTCCACAAGGTGCTTTGGTCGTCCGACTGATGTGGAAAGTGGTCCCTGGAGTAAAGAGGATGCTCTGAGTGTGAAAATGAGTGTCCCCACGTCAAAAACGGACTCTGTATTTGACTTTTATCACACTTTGAATTTTTTTAATTAAACCTTTAAAAAATTGCTTAAAAAACGGAAAAAAATTATTTTCTCGGAAATGGATGAAACTCTAGGGGGACCTAGCACATGTCCATACGACTCAACTTGAATGCCTAGCATGTTGAAAAACACTGACACGAAGGCTTTAATAACCTACTAAGGCCGAAACACCAAGACGACTACCCCAACTTTGGAGGTGTGAGTGAAAAACTCAGAAATTATCAGTCATTTGTTCAACAACCAATAATAACCAAGGGAAAAAACACTCTGGGTTAGTCAGCTTGATGCTCAAGTCTAGGAAGCCAAACCTTTTATAAAAATTTATATGCTAGGGACCTTTTTTACAATTTCCCCAAGGGGGTATGTACTATGAACATGTGTTACAATTTTTTTTTGAAAAGACTCCTAGAAAAAGCCTGGTGGACTTCTGAGCTTTGATCATGAACAACTGTGCTTGTTCAAACCTTGCCGGCTCACTTGAAAAAACCACCAAGTACAACTTAGGTGGTAACAGACCACATTTAACTATCACAACATCTGGTAGACTTTTAAGGTGGTTGCAGATTGGTATCAAAGTTTCAATGTTTCAAAGAAAATAATGCTAGAAAAATGTGACCAAAATATAGTATGTCGCATTGATGATTTACAGTACACTATACTTAAAAATCTTGATATTGTGAAAAGCTTTTAGATACAAACAATTGAAGTTTTTTGAGAGGGGATTATGAATTATAATATTAAGATAAGTCTTACTCTTGACTATTTATGCGTGACACTCATTTTTGAACCTGATTACTCATAGGACATCTTGAGGAATAGTAGACTCCAAGGCGTTCTGTTTCAGGGCATTAAAAGTAAGAAACATGTAAGTATAATAGTTTTTTTCAATTAAAGGAAGATCTAAAATCTTCACGTGTAAGTGTTGCATTCATTTTCTTGGATTCAAGATATTCAACTAGTAGATTGAAGCCTCTAGTAAAAGCTTCTGGATTTATAGAAAAAAATGCATCTGTAGACATTAGTTACTTACTTTTGACCCAATCACTCTAATAAAGTTAGATATTCCAGATTGAGGGGGTGTGCAAGATTTTAAACTGGAATAGGGAAACTCTTGAAGCTGTGGAGTTACTTCATTGCAGAATCTCATCATCTGCTTTCTCTGAAATTTGTGCCTCTCTTATTATCGAGGGTAATTCAATACACAATATTCAATACTTCTCAGTAACGTCCTCGCGGGTTCTCAACAATGATGACAATGTCTCTCGCAATGGTTTTCTTCAATTTTTGTCTGCTGGCAGGTATATTTCAGGCTTATCTTTTAGTTGTTCAAGGTTTATTATTTTCTGCATTTGCCTGACTTGATTACCGAGGAATATTTTTATGTAAAGAATGATATTAGTCACCTAATTGTGCTTATGTACTGCAAATGTTTTTGATGTTGCTTTCAAAGGGCACACATTCCAGGCAGGTGCAAAATTGAAGCGCTAAATTGACTCATAATTGCCACAATTGTTAAAATTTTACCTGTAAAATACTTTGTAAATTGCGTTCAATAGTTCTTGGCAAAATATGTGTTTGAAACCTAACTTTTAGATGTAGCAGGTTTTATGTAGAAATCCATTATACCAAATACATATTAATAAGAATAATAATATTGATAGGCTATCATTTTATGTGCGTCAATCACATCTGTGTTGCCATGCAGAAACTGGGTTTGTTACTTTGTTGTTAGGATTTTTTTGGGTAAGCCCCACTATGTTTAAAAGGTTTATTTGACATGCATGTTTAAAAAAAAATGTTGAACAAATCTGATGCAGTATTATAGATGTAATTAATGTCTAGTTTTTTAACGTCATAGAAGTTGAATCAAATTCCAATAAATCTATGCATTTGTTGCCACCTAATGATGTTGGACATGTCTTGTACTCTTTCTAGGTTCCTAAAGTAAAGGGGTCCTGGGGAGTGATCACCACCCTGGCTAGGGGGAAGTGGAGCCCTGAAAGAAAATTTTGGGTCCATTTTCTGTCTGTTTTGTGTTTTTTGGCCAATTGTTTTTTTCAGCCCATTGTAACCTAATTCCAGTTAAGGAATTATGGTTGTAATCTAATCCAGGTTGACAGATTAGAGTTTTGGATGCTATAATATTTTATTGTAAACAATAAAGATAATGCACCGAGATAAACAGAGGAGAAACTCTCATTTAGATTGGTTTTATCAATCAAAGGTTTTTGGGGTAAATCTCTGTGTATTGTGTATGAGAACCATTGTTATTTCTTGTGTTTTAGAGTTTGTTTGATATTTATTTTCTTACACAAGTTTATCAAATTCTTTATCTAGTATCAAAGTTGTTGATGTTGTGTAGCTTCAGAAGATATTCTTATTGTATTTCATCATGTAATAACCCTAAAAAAATAATGCTAAAACATACTTTCAAGAAATCAAGTAAAAATAGACAAGTCGGCCCCACAGAAATGACTGGGTAAAACTCCCTGAGTAAAGTTGGCCCAGTTAGTGAAAAAGTCAGCCAGAAAATAGTATAAATAGAGGGGGCACATTCTTCATTTGGACACACAACACAAATTTGCTCAAGCGAGTGAAACAAGTGCGCAAGAGAGATAGAGAGTCGCTGGAGGAAGACTTATCTTGGGGTTATCTTATCTTTGTAAATTTCTCTGTGTATTTCCCAAACCCAGTTTTCCATGTTTTAGTGTCAAAGTTGGATGCCCATCCAGTCAACCAATCTGCTGCATATGTGTGTTTCTCATAAACTTAACATGATTGGAAAACATGAAGAAAATTTCACAAATTTAATGCAGAAAATTAAATACATTCACACCATGAAATTGGCAGACAGAAATTTTTGGCAAACTGCCCAAGAAAAACCCACAAGAGGAAAACCCATTTGAGAGAATATTTTATTTTTTCTTAAATGATAGGTGCGACAATAAATACAAGTTTCTAGTACAACTTATCTCAACCAGTAGACAACAAACTGCCTCGATTTTCGAGCTGAAGCTACCTAAAATTTTGTGCAGCAGTCTTGGAATTCATGCCAATTCTGCGCTGTATGGACTGTCACTTTCAGCCTGTACGGTCCTCAATTTTTGTGCCCAGAATTGTCTCCTCGGAATTCATGCCCACTGTTTAAGGAAAATACTGCCTCGAATTTTGTGCCCACTTAGCCTTAATTTTGTGCCCAGAATCTGCCTGGGAAATCGTGCCCTCAGCTGTACGATTTCAGCATTAATGGCTGCTGTATTGTACCTTGATTTTTGTGCCAGAGGTCTGGAAAATAGTGCCCAGTCTCTCCTCGATATTCGTGCTCATTAATTGCTGCTGTAGCTTCCTTAGTTTGCATGCCCAAAATTTTCTCCCTCTCATTGCTGCGTCCTCTTCACAAGAAGTCGACTTGCTCTCTCAATGGTCATGAAAGATTCAAGAATGAATTGAAATGCCTTTCCCTTGCCTTTTATGATTCTCGTTAGGGTAGCTAAATGGTCATCTAATCCGAGGGACCACATTGGTTTAGATCAATGGATAAAAAAATTCTCTCCATAAATTAATTTCAGTCAACCACCACTTAAATATATCATAAAAGTCACTTTAATTACTAAGGTGAAATTAAATACTCATCTCATGTCATTTAATGCAAGGGTCATGTTATTTTCCCCTTTTAAATGACTTAGGCAAAAATCACTAGGGGAACAATTTCTTAGGTACAAAAATTCAACAATCTTATCTTTGCTTCTTGGGTATTTTCTGTGTTAGAAAGCTTTTAGCTCTTCGTTGCATTGACATTGTACTTTGTTGACGAATCTATACTGAAGAAGTTTTGCTAAGTTTTCCCGTGAAAGGGTTTTCCTAGGATAAATCTTTGTGTCTATTGTTGAATGTGTTTCTTTCAGTGATCTTTATGTATGCAATTATTATAATGTGATATGTCAATTTGAATAAAAGTTTAACATAATTGCTCTAAAGTCAAAATTCTTACAGAAGTGAGGTTATTGGCTTCAGGGGATGTTTTTCTTGCTAGGGTTTAGTTTGTTATGTGAAGAGCAAGGGTATCTTGGGTTTGTGATAAACCTATGTTTGACTGGGAGCTTTGCACAATGAATCTTGTGCAAAGAAAATGGTGAACAGTTCAAGAACATAAATAGAGAGGTTTATCGGGATGAGGTTCGAGTTATGGAAGTTGAAGATGGAAGATCTTCTTGTAGATAGAGTAGTGAGTGGTTGTGGATCTAGGCACAAAACTTACTAGTATGCCGAAAGAAGATTGGGAAACGTTGCACAGAAAACTAAGAAGCACGATTGAACTTTGCTTCTCAGACTTGGTGTTGTTGAACAACTTTAGAGAAGACAACACGAAGAAGTTGTGGGATAAGTTGGGGAATTTGTATTAGTCAAAGTCACTGGTAAACAAGCTGTATCATCATAGGATGGAGGATGGAGTCTCGGTGACTAAGCATCTAAATGCCTTTAATACTTTGATAAATCAACTTATCTCTATTGATGTTAAAATGGAGTAACAAGATAAGTTTATTACGTTGTTATGTTCTTTACTAGACTCTCGTGATAATCTAGTTGTAGCAATTGGTAGTACCACTCAATCCACATTAAAGTTCGAGGATATAATTGCATCTTTGTTAGCTGAGGAAATGAGGAGAAAATCCATGGAGCGTGTGACCAAGGGTATTTTATCTATGAGATGTTGTCCCCAAGAGCGAAAAACAGGTCTTCAGGAGGCAAATTTAAATCCAATGAAATGCTAGAAATGTGTAAAGTTGGTCATTATAAGAAATATTGTAGATCTAGGATGTTGATAAAGGTAAGCAATCTAATGATACCCCTTCCACATAAACGAAAACCTCCACTAAAGTAGGTGATGTTTAATTGGCATCTGTAAGTAGACATGTAGATCATGATGTATAATAAATTGAGCCATGTGCTTCATTTATTATGAGTCCTCACAAGTTGTGAATATGAAAAATATGATGGAGGTAATGTTTTTCTGGGAGACGATTCGACAACCAAAATCATGGGGCGTGGAAGGGTCAAGTTGCTGCTCAAAGATGGGAGAATTATAACTCTCATAGGGGTTCTGCACATTCTAGATCTGGCTAAAAACCCAATATCTATAAGTAATATGGATGATGTAGGTGTGCATACTATATTTGAAAAGGACACATGCAAGATGGTTCAAAGAGCAGTGGTGTTGATAAGGGGAGTTTGGATTGGTACACTTTACAAGCTATTGGGAATCACTTTTAATGATGGGTGTTGTTACCCCCTGTCATGTATACGGTGACTTGATCATCATTTCCTATGTGATCTTCCATCACATCCAATAGTTCTAGAAATGAGATATATGGTTTTCCAATGGATACTTGATAGAGACTTACATTTTGTTTAGTTCTCCATGACATGTGCTAGAGATTGATGGGGACATCTAGTTGATACCATTGTTATGGCATATCCTCTCTACTTGACTTATGGTAAATGCTTTCTTATGTGTGGACATGACAACAGGAGGTCAAAGGTGTTATTCTATGATGGCTCATCTATTCTCAAATATTGTTTCGATAGCTTAGGGAGCATCATGGCATGGTTATAATTTTTCTTTCCTCATCAAATTAAGTGTATGACCTTTTGGGTTAGGTGTGCCCCTAGGGATCTAAGCAAGCATGACCCTCATTTCATGTCATTCACAACATATTACCTAGCCATCTTTCATGTCATTTCTGTCATGTATATAAAATACACATTATTAATAGGGAAGCCAATGTAATAAACTAAATTTATAAACATTAAATAAATAATAATACTAATAAATATTGATAAGCTAATGTAAATAATAACAAATGTATATTAATGAAAAGTCAAAGGGTACATACCCCTTCGCCTCGTGACCAATCAATGTGTATGAACACACCATAACGAGGCTCATTGTAATGATCATTCAATTACTATATTATCAAACATTTATAAATATATATTGTCTTTGAACACTTGGACAATTAATATTTTAAGCTTCTGCAACAATGGTGCAAGATTGGTACCAGAGCGTCACAATTCCAATGGAAACACAAAGAATTCAAGACTTATTAAAAGAATTAATAGAATGAAATGATCATGCAGTCGAAAGGGACTTTGAATTGAGGGAAACGATATGTGAAGTTCTTAATCTAATAAAAGAAATAAGATAAAGTAACAAGATCATTATAAATATCTATCCAGATACGAAGGTCAAACATATTCCGAAAGAAGAACATGACAATCCAACATCTATGTCTAATCAAGATTACCCAGATATTCCTCCACCAACTCCCAATATGTCATCCATGTGCACTACTCTAGTCTCCCTTAAATCAAGCTCGTCCTTCACAAGGAGCTCTTTTGTGCAATACAAAGGCTTTAGACGAATCAAGGCTACCACGTATTTAATAGGATTTCTTTATAATCTGAGAACTAGTGGTAGAAATGGTAAAACAAGCACTATAATAGCGTCAACTTCCAAAGGAGAAACAGATCTAAGCAAGCAGTTCGTTATAACAAGAATGAGACTTGTCTGTGTATTTGGGGACGACACCGATACGTTTTATGATAAGCTTATGGAGGGGCAGAGCAATATTGGGTTCATAGATTGATTCAATGCCTTGGCATACAATGTTAGATTTGTAGTCTACTCTAACGGAGTAGAAGATCTTGTATTAGGGCATTGAAATCGAGGACTCACGTTTACCATTTGGAAGAATCAACTTCTCTATCTGCCAAAATTGTATGGATAACGCTTGAAACATCGATTTCCTAGATTGGAGCATGTTATCACGGATCTTGTAGTTTCCCCAATAAAGTTATCCTATACAGGATGGCAGAGGGGACATGCAACAAAAGCCGTGACCTACGAAAACCCTAACCCCCAAAAGATGGATGGTTGTCACGTCGGTTAGGGATTCCTTCACTTTATGCCACTGAATTCCCGAGTGACAAAAGGGGAGACCCGATCTTATCGTGAAAGGACAGACCTACAGCCAATCACCAGATCAAGCCCAGAAAGTGAATATGTAAGGTGAGAGCTGGAAACCCTAGATTTAAGGGATAAGCCACAATTTAAGGAATATTCCAGTACGGGTGTTTAAGGATTATTAAAATGGTACTCGAATCTACTAGATCAATGACTTAAAGAGTTTAAAACAGATCTAAGGTTGGTGTGTTTTCTCAAATGATTAGACTCGAGACCCTAGGGGGATTTAATCAGAAATATGGAAAATACCTAGGACGAGGTTCATATAATGAAATTAGGCCTTCAACACACCTACTTGAGTAAAAGGATTTGACAATAAAGATACCCAAGTGAAAACAGAACAAGAACAGAGAGAAACTAGCTAGTAGACCAAACATGGCCTTTTTCTCCCAGACTAAAACCAATGCCTGGAGATGGGAAGAGGATTACAAGCTTGACGTTTTTGAGGGAGTGGGGATTTCTCAACGTGGCCGACAAAACCTAGATTGCCAAAATTGCAGATTCCCATTGCAATTTGGTTCGGTGATTTTTCCTAATGCTAAACAAGGGTTTTTCAATGAAAGAAATGATGGGCAATGCATGCAAAATTAAATGAGAGAGACATTACCTGTGAGACATACCTGGATTTTGCAAATGACCTCAGAAATGATGAAGAATGCTGCCTCTTTGATTAAATGAACTTTTCGGAAGAGAATCTTGATGTTGTTGATCTTCAGCCAATCACCCAAGCGCTCTCTTCAACCTTCCTAGTCAAAGAAAAATATGAAGATCAAAAAAACGAACAGGATCTACAGAATAAGGAAAGGACAAGAAGTAAAAATTCATAGAGAAAGAGATACTCCCTAAACTGAACACCCAAGAGCCAAAAAATGGTGAGTTGCCCCACTCATGTGCCCTCTCTCTCCTAGCACGCCTCCTTTCCTGCTGATGAAATGGGTGAAGGAAAAAATGCAAGATATATCCCGGAACAAGCTCAGTACAGAAGAGCAGCAATGCCAATCATCAGATCATCAACTCATGCACAAAATACACAGAGAGTAATCCCAGACAAAATATTCCATTCAATATTCCGGTGCCAGAGCTCATGAAATACAATGGGGGGTCACCTCTCTTAAATAGTTTGAGAGAGACGTAAACCCTAAATCACTTTTACATCCAATGGTTGAGATTAAAACATCATCAATGGTGGAGATCAACAATACAAAGATCAATACATGGATCAAGTGATTGAGTCAACTAAGGGAGTGCACTTTGCTCAAGGACGCCTATCGTAGGTGAAAGTCACGATATATCATAAAGTGTGACATAGTAAATACATGAGAGGGGGTCACTAGGAGCTTAATTCACCCTAGGTCCCTTTACAACATCAAATCATATGATATAACAATGAAATACATCAATAGCCAAGTTGAGGGGGGCGCCCCTTGGGGGGATTTCCTCACTGGCTGAGCCAAGATAAAATAATTCGGACATCTGCTAACTGAAAACTATCGGAGGACTGTTCGGTATGCTGAGACACATCAATTGCCAAAATTCCAAGCCATTTCCTTGTCCCAATTGGCCAAATCGATTTTTTCAGTGAAATTCCTAGTTCATTTTTTGCTGGTACAACCTTTGGAAACCGATAAAATCGCCATAACTCTATCCAGGATGAGAACTAGGGCAAACTGACTGCTCTGGATGATCTGGAGACATAGAAGAATGGTATACATGACTACTGATACCCCCTAAAAACTGCAATGCTCTAGGAGAACCAAACATACTGCCATCTGTAATAAAATTTGATCATTTGGCCAATATTAGAGTGATAATAATCACTTTCCAGGAGAACCGGGGAAAAAATTCAAAACTGAAACCGCAGTATTGGTCTTGGGCATGCCTAGAACAAATATAGACCATGTTTTTTTTCTGAGTCACTGCCTTGGGAACCGTGCTTGACTTAGTCAAATTGGGTTGACCAGGTCAAAGTACTCAAACTGAAGGTGAGAAACTATATCCATATGATCCTGCAAACATCTAGGGTAAGAAATGCTCCAATGGTGTATATCAAAGCCAAGCTTGTGCCGTGTTATTCATATTCATGGTGACAATAATAATAATAAGAAAATATACCTGTGCTTCTGAAAGATCTTGGAACCTCATAGAAGTCTGCTTGTTCATGCCATACTTACAAAGTGTAAATAATGTGCTATTGTTGGGTGACGATGGAAAACAAAGGCTAAGGCAAAGGGTAACGACTTTTGATTGACTTTGACTCTGTGATCTCTCCAAATGATGACAAATACACACAACCAGAATGACATATGCATGACGGATAAACAATAGGGAATGGTGGTGTCTCACAAGTGGATGAGCTGATCTGAAAAGAGTTCATTCAACTTTAACAATCATGTCTATGACTCACATCCAAGCTAAAAATCAAGCTTTGTGAGGATCGTTTCTAGGACCCTTGCATTGAGTACAAAAGAAACTGTAGTGAAGAAATCCTAGGGGACACTTAGAATTAGCTATCCCTTACTCCATCTCACATCAAAACCTGCGGGCTTCATGAGGAATTAATCATTACATTCTGGATAAGATGGCCAATAGTCTTTAGATTTTTCATTTGTTTATCCATTGCTTTATTTAGGCCTTTCATAATTTCATTTCATAGCCCTCTTTGAGTTGTGTCTAAAGATACAATTTGCACTTTACTTATGGGCTTGCATTTCATAGTATATAACATATACCACAGAATGCACATAATTGTTATAGACATATTGCTTCAAGTTTTAGCTGACAACTCTTCGAGCAACTAGGGGGAAATATCCACAGTCAGGACCAAACATCAGGGGCAATTGACTAGAGAGGTAAAGGCTTCAAAACCCAACTCGCCTAAGCTCAGGAACCAACAACAGTGGGTTCTTCTGGCCCAGAAGGATCAAGGCGTCGACAAGTTTTGTTTCACAACTTAGAGCTGAGACACAGAACAATATGGTATCCATCATGCATAGAGGTCAAAGTGGGGAAAATATCTTCAATCTCACAGGTCTCAAACAGTCTAAGTCATGGGATAAAATCAATGGATGATACTTAATGGAATGGGACAAGTGATACATGAGTCCAACATAGCACTAAGGTTTACTATTTGTACGAGCATGGCATGAGCAACAGTCTTCACATCAAGTTCCTTGATTAGTCATAACGCAAGTTCAATCATTAGTACATATAAGCATAGGTCACCATAATCATCCTAACATGACAAGCATAGGTGTTTGACATACATCATAGAGAAAAATCAATCCAAAGAAGCATATACCTGATCTCACCATATATATATATATATATACATGTCTCCAACTGATAAAGCCCCTTTGCAATTGTGAGTATCGCATTTGGTCTGCTATTCTGCTCAAATGAACTAGGTCATCACTAAAATCATCTCAATAGACCAATGAATCTCAGTCCTGTCAAGAAAAATCCACTGAACAAGGCTTTGGAATGGTTGAAGTTGTAAGGATCCATGCTAATACCCCATGTGAAAAATAGCCTGGAATAGAATAAGAGACAAGTCTGTATGCTGCATCATGGTAGCCCAGTCGCAGAATGTATATGTGATAACATCTGGCTCCAATTGGGACAAGTGCTCTAATGAAGAGAGTGCTTGAGAACCTCAAAGATCTTTGGTTCGCAACACCATCAACAACCAATAATCCAATACTTCTTGCTTTCTGCTTCCTTTCCAGGTATAACCTGTTATCTACGCACATGGAATCAAGAAATACTAGAGCAACATGTATGGGAAAAACTATATGCGGAAATAAACTGACAGGAAATAAATGCTAGAAAATAAAGTGTTGAAAAGTAAACTCTAATCTAATCATTTTAAATGTAGTAAAGAACTAAACACATACAAGACTCATAAATTGGAAGACTCATGCATTAATCAAACAGAAAAATAGACTCAACTACTGCTCAGAGGGCTTATTCAACCCTACCTACTCTAACTGATGGTGAAAAGATGAAATACTAAGTCATGCTTAAATAAACTAGATTTTCAGGAATTTTGAAATTGCAACCATCTTCAATAGATAAAAATACATATTGTCTTCAAATCATTCTAGTGTTAATGGTCCCATCCAAAGGTTTCCGGATTGTCTTGAGATGTGATTAAATGTATGATTCTCAGCAATCACTTTATCACCATAGGAATACATACGTCGGTTAAGAGATGAAGTCACAACTGGAATATCTCGGGTAGGTATTATGGAGGCATCTGTTATATAAAAATTTAATAACATACCATAATTAATAATATTAAGCATTAATGTTAATTATTAAATAAATTAATAATTATTAAAATAAATAATTAATTAACTAATCATGAAATGTCAAAAGACATGACTTATTGAAAAAGGCGCAAAATGGCTTATAAAGCCCAAGGAAATGTAATTGTAAAATGATCACTTATCTTATCAAATATATTTTATTACTCATGGAGTATTGTAATCTAGCTTATTTGTGCTGGTTATTTCTTTAGGAAACGACTGTGTTGTTTCAGCGGTATCAGAGCCAACTCTGATCCTACCCTTGGCAAAAAATTTAGACCGCGTCTAAAATAGGCTTTTGGCCACACCCAAAATTCTTAGAGTTCCTTTGAAAATCTCAGGTCCTTGACCAAAAAACTCAGTCGTTGACCATTCAAGTCGTGATTTCTGTGGAACTAAGAAAATAATAATATAAAATAAAAATAAAATCCAATTCGTTGCACAAATGACAATTGCCAACGATTCCAGTTCGTTACCAAGGACAACTCAGTTTCAGTTTCAGTGTTGTTCAACGATTGCACAAAATTGTTGAATAGAGTTTCAGTACCGCCGCCTGTTGCCTCCTAATTCGCACCTCGGGTAACGTGGCAGAATCTTCAAGCCACTGGGTGCGACCTTGGGGGCAAGATCGAGCCAAGTGCTGTCACCTAATACTTAGCTCCTCTGTATAGGCCAACTCCTAGCGAAGCCAAGTGGGGTGGACCCTAATGAAAAGTAAAATCTAAGGTTTTTACTCTACGAAAGAAATAAATGATTCTAGGAGTTTACGTGAAATGAATTAAAACCTTAATAATGAGTTACTGCAAATGAATTTAGTTATAACAACAACAACATTTATCATTCACACACCATTCATGACAATATGCGGAAATTGATTTAAAATTTTAATCAATATAAAACGAAGAAGACTAGTGCTAGTGAAATGGAGTGCTTGTGTATGAGGGTTGCTGCTCTAGTCTCAGATAAGTATTGCAGTGTCTCATTGGTAAGTTTTAAGATTAATTAGATGAGTGGATTAAGGAGTGGGTAAATTGTTGGTTGATTTTATTTATGTGGTAATGATCTTCATTAGCTTAGGGGATGGGAACTCTCAACATACCTGGACGTACAGGGAGTATGTCCAAAACCATTAACCGATGCGACTCCCCGCAATTAATATGTGGGCTGGTTGGAGTCTCTCAGACTTGTTCAACACTACACCAAACAACGGTGTAGCGTAATGGTGTCTCGAGGTCACTACCCAGTTCTTCCTGCTTCCTTTGGGGATTTTGGCACCGCAACGACTTAATTCGAGGCATTGGATTTTCGCCTGGGTAGACTTGTTTTTGAAATGGAAAAGTAATTAAGCTAGTCACCTAAATCCCTTTCTGATACTAACAACTGATCAGACGAAGTTGTAGTGGAAGTAGAGCATATCGGGATGAAGGCCTTGTAAATTTTAAAAGTTTTAGAACATGTTTTTTTTTATTCCAAAGATAAATCCCAAGAGTCTCTTTCCAGATTTAGTACTCGGGAAAGCCCTTGTCCATGAATCTGTAATCTGGAAAGCAAGGGGCTTTATTTTAAACAACAAAAAATGCATGAAACTTGAGGTTCTCTAATTACTACACTGCTCAAATCTTTTTCCTTATGGTACTTCGGTATAGGGCAATGGGTAAGTATTCAAATTACCTTTGCAAAACTTAAATAAAGCATAAAATGATAAAGCAAAACAACTATGCTAACATCAAATAAAGAAAACAGAAAAAATGATACCCACACAAATCCCCCCAGGGGGGATGGGGACTAGGCTCTAATGAGCTTACTTGAACTTTATTTTTGCTTTTACAATGATGCTAAAGAAAGTGCACTTTGGTCCTCAAATCGGGATCCAAAGGCTTACAACTTGTAAAAAAGAATAATTTTTATGTGAGGGGAAGCTTTGTTTGTCTTCTTTTTGTTGGTTTTGTGAAAATTTGCCATAGTTTCCTTCTCTTTTATCACAAATCTGCAAAAAATAGGCAACAAATGTTAGTGGAATGTGCCCAAAAGCACTTTAAGAGTGCTTTGGGAAAACTTCCAAAGTTTGCAAATTTTTTTTTCTAAGAACAACCGAATAAAAAAAACTAAAAATATAAAAAAACCAAGTAAGGCAAGCTAGAAAGCTTTCCTTCTTAGCGTCTTTGCTTATCTCTTGAAGAGAATGGCAAGCAAATCTCAAGCACGATATGCCAAATAGATCAAGTGAAAGCTCTTTAATCTTCTTAACCAAGTACTTTGAAATTTTAACTTTAAACTTGCAAGAAGAAGGCTAGCTCTAATGTTTTAAAGAACAACTTACAATTACGCAATAATATCTAGACTTGGAAATTTAAATCTACTTTACATATGTCTTTGAAATGTAGATCTAAGCAAAGTAACAAGAACCAAAGTAAATTTGAATTTTTTTTGGATCAACAAGTGATAGAACCAGATGGAAGAAGAAGTAGAAAAGGGATGGTGACGCCGCTTTTGGTTGGATTCAAGGGATGATGCTTTCTGTTAGCTCTCCAAGAAACTACTCAGTGGTTATGGCTGAGTATGCTTGGTAACTTAAGAATTCATTTACTTTCAATAAATGGACCGAGAGAAATACAAGAATGGCACAAATGACAGGCTGCTAATCCAAATAATTCAATAAGCCAGTGCTCTAGAAATTGTACATCAGATGATCAATAATAAGACAGACACATAGAATAATGCTTATTCAGCCAAATACATTAAATCTGCAGGGTTTATAAAACCAGGTACACACATTATGCAGGGCTATACTAAACATCAAGAAGTTCCTCCATCAAATAGCGAGCATAAACTAAACAATCCAACGGAGTGCAGAATAACAATAGGTAACAAAATCTGAGTACAACAACAGAGAAAACTGTGATTTTTTTTTTATGACTAGCAAAAAGACACAGGCCCAAGTCTCTCAACTCGATCCTTTACAAAATTTTGGTTTTCAGGCTTTATAGCCTTTACACAGTAATCTTCAGATCCTAAAAGCGTGGATCTGGTTTAATTAACTAAAGTTAACTGAACAATAACATTTAAAAGACTTGAAATAATCCCTAAAATTAAGGCGATAACATCTAGTAAATCCTCTTTGATTTGTGCCAGGTGCTTGATGCAGAGGAGCTGGCCTTTGAAGGCTCGGTGTGCTGGGCAGTCGCATAACCATTGGAATCATAGATGTGACTGTTAACTTTCAGTGGCGCATTTTGAAATAGAGTTGAGCTTACTAACGATGCCCTACTGACCGAAAATTTCGCCCAAAGATCTTCAGATATGGATGATATGTCCCATAATATATTTCTTACGCCGGTCTTATGCCGATTACATGAACAAAATTGATATTGGGGGCAAAAAACACAGTAATCTGTTAAAACCAGCTTTTGGCAATCTACTGCACTGTCGATTTCATACCTTAACTGCCGGAAGTCGGTTCTTTTGGCAGCTAATGAGCTCGGTGGGCTCGCCTAAGCTGCCAAAAGCTTAAACCTGTCAAGAATTCAAGAAAAACAAAATGATGTTGTCCCGCACAGGCTGATGCTCAATTGTCAAGGCTTCTTTGCAACTGGTCCCTTCCTTCGTATAGCTCGTTTAGTCTTCTTTTGATGAGCTTCCACAGGCTGTTCTTTTTGAGCGTCCACAGGCGTTTCTTCTTCAGGGATCGTGGCGACCTCAGCCAACGTGTCTAGGCCAGATGGCTGTGCTTGTGGGATTACTGGTTGTTCCTCTGTTCCTTCCAATTCCCTTAACTTCAGCCTGAGCATTCTGAGAGTGCGGTAGAGTTTAGCGTTTTCCCTTATCAACATCGCATTCCTTTCTGTTGTCTTCTTGAATTTCTCGACAATTTCCTGGCTCCGGTCATGCAACGCCATGTTTCTTCCAATCAACTCCGCGTTGTGCATTTTGACTTGCTGCACATCTCGTTTTGCTTGGGAAAGTTCCTGTAGCAGTTTATTTGACTTGTTGGTTTCTGATGTGGAAGGTTTAAGACTAGGTGTTTTAACTGAGGGAAGGTCCTTACCTTTATCCCCTTCCATGGGCTGCTCTTCTCTTTGATCTCCTTCTT
>LPNX010529314.1:565267-593423 GCA_001517045.1 Pseudotsuga menziesii | reverse complement strand
AAACAGGGTTAACTACCACAAGCTGTTTTTTTTCAAAATTTTGGATTTTAAGACTCAAAATAAATGATTTTTGACTTAGTAATGAGAAAATAAAAGATTTTTTTTTTTGACTCAAACCTATCACCTAAAATAAAAAAGAAAACAGACTGGTTATTTTAGGAGATAACACTTTCTCTTTTGAAACTACTGGAGAAAAGGGAGAGCTCACTCGCTCATCAGATGCTCCAACTTAGGTTTCCTGTAAAATACATTTAATAAAATGTCAAGGGGATTAAAAGCACCTGTGTGAAATGATGAGAAGATAAGTAGTATTATAGATCCATGCAAGAAATCATATAAAACTTGGTAATCTAATATATTCAACAATAAGAAGTAACCTAACAAGAATCACTTCCAATTCTTACCGAAATGTAAATTTTTTTACGAAGACAAGTAATCCCAACAATTGCAAAATATGAAAGGAGTTGATAGAGATTACCTCAATGATTTAGCATAAAGACAACATCATCCATGTAAATTTTCCTTTAATATTCTACTAGGGCTAAACAGTGCATGAAAATATCAACTGATAACCACACATGAATATCTTTTACAGTATGTAGCGGAATATAAAACTGAGAAATAAATCACAACATCACATCACAATATTGACACTATTATTTTGGGTATGGAAACCCCTGGAAAAACCCAAGATGGGAAAACTGGTGCAGCAGTCAGATATAGATTTTATTATGAGAAAATATGGAACTTTTACAATCACTGCAAATTCACCCAAACTTGGCGAATGCAGTACTCGACAGAATCATTGGGCAAATCCCAGCTAAATCTCAACACCCTCCTATGTGAGTGTACGACCCAGTTGTATGAAGCTCAAGAATCCTGTTGCTCGCTCCTCCATCTTCTCAGCTAATTCCTCTGTTTGACTTTCTCTCCCAGTTTGTATCCTTTTTTTGTCGTAATACAAGTGTGTTTGTTCTCTCCACCAATTGATCTCTCTTTTATAATTTTAGGTAAAGCGAAAACCCTAATTTCACTTTCACTTTAACTAGTGGTAAAGCAAAAACCCTATTTTCACTTTTACTTTAACTAGTGGTTCACTAAAATTAATTTAGATCACTTCAATTTATTTTCCAAAGTAAACTTAGGAAAAGTAAATTAAATACAACTGGTTTCCTAATTTACGTCTTCTGCATGCAAGAACACATGCATGTAGGAAGACCTTCCTTGCTACTACTACTTTAACACTCCCTCTCAACGAGGAAGGGATTCAGTAGCAACTCCAACTTATCCCTGAACTTCACAAAACTCTGTTTGCAAAGTGCCTTGGTGAAAATGTCTGTCACCTGCTCATCTGTTTGTATGTACTCCAACCGAATGGTTCCCCTCTGAACACAATCTCTCAAGAAGTGGTATCTGATGTCTATGTGTTTGCTCTGGTCATGGAACACTGGATTCTCAGATAGCCTGATGCCACTCTGATTGTCACAGTGAACTACTGTAGCCTCTAGCTCACATTCGAACAAACCTGCAAGTAACTTCCTCAGCCACATACCCTCACAAGCAGCCATGATGGCTGCCATGTACTCGGCCTCTGCCGAGCTCAATGCAACTGACTTCTACTTCTTGCTGAACCAAGAGACAGCCCCTGATCCAATGTTGAAACAACTTGAAGTACTCTTCTGGTCCTCTACACATCCTGCCCAGACGGCATCTGTGAAACTTACTAACCGTACACTCCTTTTGTGCTCATAAACCAATCCATACTCCACTGTACCTCTGATGTAGCAAAGTATGTGCTTTGCAGTCATCCAATGCACTCTCCAAGAGTCCATCATGAACCGACTCATAGAGTTCACTGTAAAGCTGATGTCTGGTCGAGTGTTGACCACATACATAAGCGAGCCGATAAGCTGATGATACAAGGTAGGATCAAATCCGTCTGATCCTGATGCATCAATCTTCCTCTAGTTGGAAACTAGAGGTATGGCCATAGGCTTGTAGTCCTCCATCCTGAATCTCTTCAAGATCTCTATTGCATACTTCCCCTGTCCGATGAAGAAGCATCCATCTCTTTGCCAAACATCCAAGCCCAAAAAGTAATTCATCAGCCCAAGGTTCTTCATCTCAAACTCCATTGCAAGGTTGGACTTGTAGTCTTCAATCAGCCTCTCATCTCTTTTCAAAAAGAGATCATCCACATATAAGACCAGTATGAGAGGCACGTCACCTGTCAAGAAGTACAGGTTGTGGTCAACCTCACTCCGCTGAAATCCCATCTCCCGTAGATAGTTGTCAATCCTCGAGTACAATGCTCGAGGTGCCTACTTGAAGCCGTAAAGAGCTCGATGCAGTCTGTAAACATGTGTCTCCCTGTTCTCCACATCAAACCCCTCTGGCTGCTCAATATACACCTCCTCCTTTATCATTCCGTTGAGGAAGGAAGTCTTGACATCCATTTGATAAACACACCAACCCATCTCAGCTGCTAGTGAGATAATGGCCCGTATTGAAGAATACCTGGCAACAGGGGCGAAGGTCTCCTCATAATCAATACCCTCTTTCTGTGAAAACCCCTTTGCCACAAAGCACGCCTTGTACTTCTCCACGCTTCCATCTGTTGCATGCTTCACCTTGTAGATCCATCTGGATCCTGTTTCCCACTTATTTCGACTAGGTGGCAACCTCATGTACATTGGAGATGTACATTCTTGTTTAGTTGTTCCATGGAAAAATCCTTGTGATTTTTCACCTTGCAGGGCAATTTGCCCCTTTGTACTTGAAATATCCGCTCCCCTGCGTGGAATAATTATTGTAATTTTATGTTCTAAGTATGGATCATATGATATGGATGCCATGTCATGGACTTTATCATTAGGGAAGTCCCCTCATCGAGTGTTTTTCCCCTTCCAATAAATTTTGTTCTTTAATGATATTTACTGGTTGGGTTTTCACTCAAAATTTCCTCCAAAGTGGTGACGAGCGTTCTAGAAATCGAGTCCATGGGGTGGCTAAGGGTTCAAAGTGTTATTCATGATCATACTAGACATATCCTAGAGTCTGAACCAATTAAAAACCGGTGACCGTTGGAAGCTACGGGGTGTGAGAGACCGAGGGGGGTCTCACGGTGTTCGCGTCCCACCTGATGAGCGCCTCAGCACCAGGAGTTTGATCTGCGAGCTACAGGTGGACTGCTTTCCACTGTTTTGAGCACAACATCACTCCATCTTTGCTTTAAGAGGATATGTGGTCGGGGTAGACACATCCCTTTGTTCCAAGACATTAATCGAATATTTAAGGCACCCCTTAAAATCTATTAAAATCAACCAAGAGACATTGCAAAACGTTTCACCAAAATGATACTCTAGCAAGGATTGTTTCACTCCAGCATTTCACTTTGATTTCAAGTATTTATTTCCAGCTCTTGCAATCTCATGTGTTGAATGTTTAAGTAATTGTAAATCTTGCATATCTGAATATCTCATCTTGGCATTTACATTGTGGTTTGTATTAAGGCATTAAGTGAATATCTTGTGGTGTGGTGTATAGATTTCCCTTTGCTTTATACGTGTATATTGTATATCTTTTGTAACTAATTATAATCTTGTGGATCTTGCTTAGATAACTGTGGCTAATCTTAGCTTGTAATATATCGACTCCATTCTTTATCCAAGGCACTGATCTAATAATTTAATAAACCTTAATAATTAATCCCTTCAACTAATTTGTTAATAAATCTAGGAACTTAGCATTCCTTAGGGACTACCCCCCTTGGCTCTGTTGGGATTAAGCCTAAACGGAGGAGTTGTGAAATGTGGTGACAGTGGTCCTCAGCTCTCACTTGCCCCCAAGGATGCACACAGTGGTTGGAGACTTTCCATGTTCTAAAGTGCGTATTAGGCGGCAACATCTTTGGCACCGTTGCCAGGGATAAGTCATTTATCCTTGGTCTGACTTAATAATTAATTTTTCAATCAACTTAATTCGTTAATTCTTTATTCTTTTAAGCGTTAATAAATTTTGAAAATAATTAAAATTTTTTCTTACCCATATTAGAAATTTGTTTGTTCTTTAAGTGGCGACTCCATTTCAAAATTATATCATAAGGTATTCTACCTAAACCCCTTTGGTTTGCTTGGCTCCCTCTCAAATTTTGAAAAGGATTTTAGAGGAAGTTAAACAAACTTACTCCTTGTAGACTCTTTACAATTCTTGGAGAAGAGGGGAATTTCTAGTATTTATTTATTTATTGTTTATCCAAGCAAGCCAACCTCATAATGGGTTTTTATAAACCATGTGATTTTTCTAGCGTTGTTGGTTACCCTCATGATGTTCCAGAAAGGGCTATAGATAAGTTGCCTTCTTTTCAGGGTGATAGTTCCACAAATGTTAAGTCTCACATCACAAAGTTCAACTGTTGCATTGCAAAGTAGTGTATGGCACATGACCATGAGGATGTAAAGATGAAACTTTTTGTTTTATCTTTAGAAGATGAAGGCTGGGAATGGTTTCAAGAACATGATAATAAAAAGTTTAAAGACCTTAAGGGAATCATTGAAGCTTTTAATGATAAATGGGGAGATAGGAAGGATAACCATGCCTTGTTGATTGCCTTGCACTCTTGCCATAAGGAAGATAATGAAACAGTGGAAGAGTTTAATAAAAGATTCAATGATTTGGTTAAAAGTTGCCCTCCTAATGTTAGGCCTACTGAAGATGCCCTTTTGATTTTCTACATTCAAGCTTTTAAAGGGGAAATGAGATATCTTTTAAAGGATAAAGATCCTACAAGTATTAGGGAGGCACATGATAAGGCTTTTAAGGTAGATAAGAATATGCAAGCTGCTGGTATATTTAGTGTTCTTGGGTTTTCTAAGAGTAGTTCTTGGTGCCAGTGAGGAAGAAATCCGGAGAAATCAGGCTATGTGTAGATTTTAGAAACCTCAATCGTGCTTCGGATAAAGATAACTATCTAGTCCCACCCATGGAACAAATATTGCAGATGGTTTCGGGTTCTGAGTTATTTTCATTACTAGATGGATTCTCTGGCTATAATCAGGTATTAGTAGCTGAAGAAGACAGACTTAAAACTACATTCAGAACAAAGTGGGGAACTTTTGCTTATAGAAGAATGCCCTTTGGACTCATCAACACTAGAGCTACTTTCTAGAGGGCTATGGATATAGCTTTCCGCGGTCTCATTGGCCGTAGTGTTGTAGTATATCTCGACGATGTCATGATATTTTCAAAGAAGAGAGAAGAACATGCATTCCATCTAAAACAAATTTTCGAGCGTTGTCGAAAATATGGGATCTCACTGAATCCTAGGAAATGTGTGTTTACGGTTATAGAAGGAAAGCTACTGGATCACGTTGTTTCTAAAAAAGGGATCTCCATAGACCCAGAAAGGATCAAGGCCATAAAACATATCTCTTTACCCCATAACAAAAAAGGTATGCAATCATTCATGGGGACAATTAATTTTGTGCGAAGGTTTCTACCAGATTTCGCTCAAATTGTTAAGCCTTTGCAGCAAATGGTGAAACAAAGTGTACAATTCAAGTGGACTAATGTAAAGAAGAATGCACTTAGTAAAATAAAGACATCTATTACTCATGCACCATCTCTCAAAAGTCCAAATTTTGAAAAGGATTTTATTTTGTACACTTTCGCATCTGACGATTCATTAGCAGCGATGCTTACATAGAAGGAAGATGGGGGAGATGAGTATCCCATATCATTTATGAGCACTTGTCTGCAAGGAGTCGAATTGAATTACCCAGCTGTCGATAAACAAGCTTATGCAGTTTTCAAAGCGGTAAAACAATTCAGGCTGTACATACTTAAGAACCAAACGAAAGTAATAGTTCCACATCCAGCTGTAAGGTCTCTTTTTCGTACAAAAAGAAGTAGGAGAAAGAAGAGGCAACTGGGTAACGACTTTACAAGAATATGACTTCGAATTCAAACCAGCATCCATTGTTAAAGGGCAAGGACTGTGCAAACTAATGGCTGAAGGTAAAAACAATGAAGAAAACAATTGGGACAATGAAGCTAAGTTACATATGATGGATGTATGTCCTCTTTTCACAGCTCTAGATTCTTGGTACTGAGACCTTGTTCATTACCTTCAGGAAGGATTGTTGCTAGAACATTGGAATTCCAAACAACGAAGAGCATTGAGCCTTAAATCAGCTTCATATTAGATCATTGATGGAATATTATTCAGAAAGAATTATGATGGAATTCTTCTCAGATGCTTAGAGAAAGAAGATGCAAAGAAGGTCATAACAGAGTTACATGATGGGCCTGCTGGAGGTCATTTTTCTGGAGATACGACAGCCCACAAGATTCTCAGAGCCGGATACTATTGGCCCACACTGTTCAAGGACGCACACGCCCATGTCAGAAAGTGAGATATCTGCTAGAGGTGTGGGGGAAGACAAGCCAAAGCAGCAGGACCATTGAAGCCTGTGATGATAACAAAACCATTCGAGCAAGGGGGATTGATATCATTGGAGAGATAAAACTAAATTCTTCCTTGCAGCACAAATGCATTTTGACGGCAACTGACTACTTCACTAGATGGGTCGAGGCCATTCCGTTATGTAAAGTGAATGAAGATGCGGTCATGGATTTCTTGCAAGATCATATTATGACCAGGTTTGAGGTTCCAATTTCCCTGGTTTTTGATAATGCTACTTATTTTTCTTCTATTATATTAACTGCATTTGCTCATGAAAGAGGGATCAAGTTGCATTATTCTGCGAACTATTACCCACAAGGAAATGGTTTGGCAGAATCTACAAACAAGAATCTCATTAGGATCTTAAAAAGGACTGTGATAGAAAACCAGAAAAGTTGGCATTTAGCATTACCGAATGCTCTTTGGGCTGATAGGGTCACTCCCAAGAATTCCTTAGGTGTGTCATCGCATACCCTTGTTTATGGAAAAGAAGCTATTCTTCCTCCTAACATTATGCTACCATCTTCCATAATAGCTCAGGAGTCTAGAGGCATAGATAACGAAATCCTACAAATTAGAATCTATAATCTCTTAAAGGCGGAAGAGTCTAGGTCCAGAGCCAAAGAACGTTTTAAGCATCAACAGGAAGTAGTGAAACGATGGTTTGATAAACCTAAAGCTGGAAAAAGGAATTTGAAGTGGGAGATCTGGTTCTTAAGTGGGATCACCTGCATGATGAAAAGGGGAAACACATGAAGTTTCAACAGTTATGGGTAGGCCCTTTTAAGATTGCAGCAAAGCTTGGCCCCTCAACCTACAAGTTGCAAGATTTACAAGGGTGGCAAGAGAACTTACCAGTCAATGGTTTAGTTCTCAAACTTTATTTTTCCTGATTTTTGTTTTTGTTTTGTACATAAATAAACTCATTAGGTTGTTTGTTTTTTATTTATTTTATTTCTGTTTGTTTTAGTTAGATTTTGATTGATTTCAATAAAAGAAGCAAATTTTTGGTTGCATGGAGAGCATCAGAATTCTGGTTAACAAAAATCCTTGATTATAAGACTATGTACTATTGATTTATCTGAAAGAATTTCTTCTAGTTTAGCAGTTTTCCTAAATGGCTATAAACACATTGAAGTCCTACTTAATCCTTGTAAAATAACTCAGGATCAAAAGGTCTGGAATACTATTTCGAGGCTCCATCAATCTCACATTTAAAAATGTCTAAGGGGGTGACAGCAAGGACCCATGGAAAGAAAGCAGGGTAAACAGTATATTATATATAAATGATCCCATGCCAAGAATTGAAAGCCAGAAAGGCAAATAAGAGTCAAAAATCTCCTAAGAAAGCAATGTATCAAAACAAAGTACTTAACCATATGAGTACAAAATTGCCAAAGTTCTTCTCCGTCTATGAGCTGAAAATTAAATACATCTCTCACACAAAAGGACACTATGGATAGAGGAGCCTGAATAAAAAATTCAGAAAGAAAGGCATGCAAGAGGACTCAAAAAGGACAAAAAGGTCCAAAAGCACAAAAGTGCAAAATGGCATGGGATTAAAGAACAAATGAATATTTCTGTTTACCATATGTTACAATCCTGTGGTGTCCAAGCTGGAAGCTACCCGAAGACAGAGGTAAAAAATGAAACTCATATTCTTGGCCTCAAAAGAGTTATCTTGACTTTGAAATCTTGGTTTCCATTTTCCTAAATTGGACTATCATCAATGATTAAAAGTACATACATTTGCCATTTGGGAAATCAGACATCTAGAAGAATTCAACATGTTGGTTTTATTGTCAAAACAGTTTGTTGCTCAATGAAGAAGTTGTCCAGAGATCTGTGTTCACCAGGTAGTCACCAATTGTTGCAGCTGCAACTTTTTTCCCAAATTTTTAAAATTTTGGACCCTCCTTTTGATTTTATCTTACCTAGAATTGTTTGGATTCCTGAACTTTGTTTTTCCTCTGCTACAAATTTGGATTTTTGAGGTTGAATTGAGGTCAACTGTTTTCATTCATTTCGGAAGTAGAATGATCTAAAACTGCTAATGCTTTTGACTATGGAACTTAACTTTTTTTTATTTTCGAATGGTTTGGTTTTATCGCTGTCGGAGGTTTGTTGAAGATTGAGTCGGGGTTTTAGTTCTTTATGCCGCCGCTGTTTCAGAGATGAAAAAATTAATTTTACCGCTTGACAACTTTAAAGTCTTTCGAGCACTTAACGTTTTCGATAATTTTTTCCCAGTTTCGATGATTTTTGGACAACGAATTGGGGCATTAGTTCTCTATGCCGCCGATGGCTAGTCTTGTTTTTCGCCGATGCGCTTTTATCTCTTTTGTTTTATTTTACTATTTGCGTTTTTGTTTTATCACTGTCGGAGCACTAGTCTTCTAAGTCGTCGCCGTTTCGAAGGGCAAATGGCAAACGTTCCGATGGATAGCTCTTATCTTCGTCGATGCCGTGGTTTTATTGTTTTAACTTCCTTTTTGACTTTATCGCTATCAGATCAATGTTAACTTTGATTGGAGGGCTAGTCTTTTTTTGTTTCCAACACGGCGGCTGCGTTAAGCTTTAAAGTCGTCGATCCGTAGTCCTTAGTTCTTCCGATTGTCGATAGTTTTCTTTGTCGCGGAAGTCGTAGTCAGTTGGTCTCCCGCCGTTGCTGCTTCGTACTGAACTATCCTACCAATACATAGTAGTTAAAGCTTCCGATTGCCGATGGTTTCATGATTACCGGGACCCATAGTTTTTTTGACATCCGTCGTTGCGGCTTTCTAGTAAACTATCTTGCCAATGATTAGTGGTTCCGATCTTCGATGACTGTATGACATTTTTTAGTGTTTTATTTTGTCGACGTTTTATTTTGCTGCGGAACCCTTAGTCTGTATGACTTCTGCCGTTGCGACGGCTTAGTAAATTGATCGTTCGACATACAGTTATTCCATTTGTTGATGAAGAGTTTGTCCGCCTGATACTTAGTATTTTTCCCGTCGGTGAGGGTTTCTCCCGCCGGTGAGGGTTTTTCTCGCCAGTTTTGTGTGCTTTTACTCTATATTTTGGGACGACGGAGTTTCTCCTTGGGTTTTGGTCGAGTCTAGTTTTTCTCCGATATGAAGAGCGTAGTTTAGGGTTCGGATTGGCGGTTACATTGTTCTGATTCATACTTTCATCAGAGGATTTTGAATTAGTCCAGATGCGGCCTGGATTGAGATAATCTGTTTTATTAGGCTTGTGATTTTAGTTTGGACTGTGGTTTTAGCGATTTTTCAAGGCAGAAACTCGCAGGATTTCTTTGTGTTGTCATTTTTTCTTTTCATGCATTAACACTGTGTATAGTTTATCTTACAGAATGCAAATGGACTGATACAGTTTTGGTTATTCATGACAGGATGATTGCTGCTGCAAAAGACATATCTAAAAGACAAAGCAGAAGGGAGTTGGCTGAGGAAAGGAAAAGTAAGAAGTAGAGATGTTGCTCAAAAAAGAAGAAAGTGAAGGTCTGAGATCAACAGGATCTCAAGAAGACCAACAGATTACTGAGCAGAATCGATAGCAGCAGAGGCCCAGGCTTGGGAAAAGTTCATTAGTTGCCAAGCTGGTCCCTTTTTTATAAAGTGCTGCTAAATCTTAATCTAAAATGTAACGTATTGTATAAATCATGAACACTCACTAAAAGACAAAATTGTGAGATTAAACAGTTGGGGGGGGGGAGCCCAAAGGTCACAGGGGGAACCCAAAGGTCACCAAGGGGGCAGCCCAAAAGTTTTGTTGTTTTGTATAAATATAGGAGAGTTAGATGTAATCAAGGGACTTTTTCCCAGATAGATTTGTGAGAGTATGTTGTAAGAAGAACTATTTCCTTTTGCAATAAAGAATTACAAGTTTCCTGTTGGAGAAAGCTTGGTGGAAGATTTCAAATGTTGTGCTATGGATTTGTTGAATGTGAACTATTTCGTTTTCAGCTTTGTGTCCATTAACTGTGAAATTGTTCTAACTCTTTGAACCTATGTTCTTGTTATGAATATGCTCTAGTTTATTCGATGAAATTTCCACTCTGAGTAATGAAGGCTTTTCATAAACAATGGACTATCTTGTTGTTCATATATCTATTAATGTTCATGTGTTTTGAATTAAGTAACAGCTATCTGTGATTTTTCTTAATGCATGTGCAAAAATACATTACTCATTGATAAATGATAATCTTGCTCATTAGGGATAGGTTAGATAGTGAGTTTTAGTTTCTTGCTGTGTGTTATTTAGATGCGAGTGAGTTAAGACGAGAGGTAAGAACCTGCGCAACACATTGTGACCGTTCCTCGTATTCTCTATCAATCTGCATTCTTAGATAGGCACTTGCACATCATACTTAAACATAAAAAAAAAAAATACACACGGTGGACCGGGCCGTAATCGGTAAAACCTTTAATTTTGTTACTTGACCTACGGTAGCTGGACCGTAAAACCGGATGGATTCCCCATACCAAACAATAACGGGCTAGTTGGGAACGTTTACTGGGGATAATCCCTAACTGTTGTTACTTGCGATTTTCCAGGCATCAACACAAAGTCATAAGAAACAGGAAAGGGTCAAACGAGCTACAAGTCAGATTTTTCTTCAGAAAGATAAACACTTAGTTTCCTAAGGACACCTTCTGTAATGTATCTCTAACCCTTTTCCTTCCATTTTTCAGTAAGTTAGCATTATTTCATTATTTGACTATTTTTGCGTAAATGTATGATAGATGTATAGTCATTTCATCTATTCTTTATTGTTTATTTGTTGGTTTCTATATAAGTACTTATCTTGGTCATTGGCGAGAAATCTGTGGTTGCAGAGTCTGGAGTTCTCGCATGCTCTCCGATGATCGAACACGTGTGCCCAAGTTGGAGCCAGATGTTGCCCACCTATTTCGATTAGGTGGCAACCTCATGTACATTCTTGATCAGTTGTTCCATGGAAAATTTCTTGTGATTTTTCACCTTGCAGGGAAATTTGCTCCTTTGTACTCGAAATATCCGCTCCCCTTCGTGGGATAATTATTGTAATTTTATGTTCTAAGTATGGATCATATGATATGGATGCCATGTCATGGACTTTATCATTAGGGAAGTCCCCTCATCGAGTGTTTTTCCCCTTCCAATAAATTTTGTTCTTTAACGATTTTTATTGGTTGGGTTTTCACTCAAAAAATACTCCAAAGTGGTGACGAGTGCTCTAGTAGTCGAGTCCATGGGGTGGCTAAGGGTTCAAACTGTTATTCATGATCATACTAGACATATCCTAGAGTCTTGCGGAATTTCGTTGAGTCTAGTCAGTCTTTTTTTAAATTTTTTAACCTCACCGTCAGGGGTTAATTAATTAAAGTTTTGATGTAATAAGGTCGTCACTTGGTCCTTGGCATTTTGTAATAGGGGTATGAGTGCAAAAAAGAAATGCCATATCAACCCCTAAGCCACAGGATCAAGTCCCATGCCATTCGGACATGTGGTTAGGATTTTAGCCCACTTTTGGTCCCACTCAGGCGAAAACCAAGATTAATTAATTTAATTGCCTAGAGTGAAAAATGAAAAATTCTTATTTTTGGGTCAAAAGTCAAAGTTAGGGGCTCTAATTTTTCCTAAAGTTCATTTCTATCAAGGTTAAGGAAAAATAAACCCAAATGGGGCCCACTCAAAGTGGGAAAATGAATTATTTAAAAGAGGGGACGTTTTTTGCCTTATGTGGGTTTTTCCCATCTTAATATGGAGCCCCTCCCCCTCTTGGAATCTTCCAAAAGGCCCCCTCTTTGATGGGTGACACTTGGCCATCATCCAAGGGCCTTCTCTTTAGGTTTTTAACTATAAATAAGAGGCTTTTCCTCTCATTTTAGCATGAAGGTTCTTGGTAACATGGTTATGCTGCCAAAATCTTTGCTTCTCTTCTCTTCCCTCTTTATTCTAGCATTTTGCTCAAGCCATTCTTGGCTCATCTTTGTATTGAATCTTGCCCTAGTTGGGCCTATAATAGAAGAAATTCTCTGAAGGAAATCTCTTCTATGGTGTGTTGGCTTCCCTCTTCAAGCATTGAGGTATTGTTGTTCCATTTGTGAGTACTTACTTTCATTTTGTTAAGCATAGATGCCCTTTGCAAAGGTCTTTGCAAAGGAATTGAATCGTAAATGGTTATTTGCTTTTCATTGTGAGTAGATTAACTTAACTCTACAAAGGTTTTTGTAGAGCTATTTATTTTGCTCATCTCCTTACTTGCATTGTGTAGTCTTACTCACTCATTTCTTGCAGATCCAAAGGCTTGAAGGAGGGCCTCCAAAGCCAAGCTCCTAATCTCTTTGTGTTTGTCAATCTACTTCTTTTACTGTTTACATTTTCGCTCATAGAGTTACGGTCTAATAAAACTTGGTTTTATTCATTGGTTAATAAATAAAACCCTTGTTTTAGGGCCTTGACTCATTATATATTATTATAGTAGCTTAAATATATGTTTTTACATCATTTAGGTGGCTGGAAATTGCATTCTCAGCCCTTTAAACTTTTTGTTTTCAATCATTTTCAAATCTGAAATTTTATGTAAATATTGGTATTTTTATTTTAACTTTAATAACATTGTTTTTTCTGAGTTTACTGTAAATTCCAGCAAGCTTTTGCTTGCTTGCTGGTTTTTGACAGGTTTTACCAGGTATTAAGGGGAGGTGCTACCAAAAAATTATCAAAAAACACCCCTCTTGTATCCGCTTCAAAGAGGGTCCATTTCTAACCTTTCTCCCTCATTTTTCATAATGTTTTGAGGCTTGAAAAGTCTATTTTCTGTAGGTGTTTAGTTGCTGGTTTTTATTTCATTGTAAATCATAACATAGCATAACACAACGTAACAATCTAATCTAGCTTAGCTTTTACTTTTCAAGTTCACCCACCTTCCCCTTTGAGGATTGTTGTGAGGTTAGAGTAGTACTTGCTTATTAGCTTGCTTTGCTTTCTTAAAGTTTTATCTATTTCAAGCATAAGCATTTGTTTTAGTTGTATAAGAGTACTCCTATGTTGCACTGGTCTCGGGGACGGGGGGACGCAGGGGACGCGGGGACGAGTTTCCGGGACGGCTAGAGCGCACCCCCAATTTTTCAGGGGACCGCAGGTTGGGGACGGCAATTATATAATATAAAATTTAAAAATATATATAATCATGAGACCATTTCCAAAGCCTGTCAAGGAGCTTTCCTGCTGAACATACTTACAAAATACACAGAGGCATTTATTTCAGTTGTGGATGGTAAAAAGCAAAGACATGTGAAGAGCAGAGTTGTCTGTAGGAGTGTGTTAAAAAGAAGCAGAAAGCATGAGTTAAGGGCTTGCTAAAGCGGCAGAAAGCATGAATTCATTGAAAAAAGTGAGATGATGCTCAGATCAGAACGTATATTAAGTAAGCGTAGACTACAGCACTATCTTTTGACCCACGAATTTTATTGGCCAGTTAAAAGACCATGTGGACAAGAGGATAAACATATGTCTATGATCATAAAGGCATGCATGAGACGAATACGTGCAAACTGTCAGTTGATGAAAGGTGCACTAGAAGAAACCATGAGCTTGAGATTTAAATTACATGGTACTTACAGAGATGACTCCCAGAAGAAATTACATAACAGCACATGCATACGTAGATCTCAGGTTTTAGTTTTTATGTTTTCCATATGATCTGGGCAAGTGGCAGTTCAAGAATGGGCGCGCCAGTTCTCATGGCCGTTGTAAATCACAAAGTGCGCTTTCTCTGCACAGAGTTTGTGTGCTGTTAACAACAGTAAAACTAATGATTTTGACATGCATTGGTTTGTTTCAACATGTCATGCTTAGTACAGCTAATTTTTGAGCAAACGGAGTTATGTCTAGACCTGTGCAAACCTAAGGCTAACAGCAGTCATGTGGGAAGTAAACACATGCATGGTTTAATAGTTATCATAAAATAGGAGGCTAGCCAAGAAAACTTCCATGTTACCTTTAGGACAGCAGATGGGTATTAAAGTGTCTCTAGTTACTATTTGCGTAAAGTCACGGATAAAGGAAAGTAATTTACTATCTAGCAAACAGCTCAATATATTACTGGCAGGTTATGTTAAAACTTTTTTATAATTTTTCAATTTTTTTTAATGTGCCAAAAAGGGGACGCGTGGGAGTCCCCGATTGGTCGAGGGACTTCGGGGAAGTCCCCGAAAAGTCCCCGATTTTTGGGGGTACGTTTAGGGGACGGCAAAAAAGTCCCCGAGTCCCCAATGGAGTCCCCGGCCGTTTGGGGACGTTTCCGAGGAGTTCCCAAGTCCCCGGAACCCCAGAACGTAGGGAATGGGTGAAATTTTAGGGGGGACGGGTCCCCGTGCAACATAGGAGTACTCATACAACTCAAGTCTTTCGGTGTATCCTTTGCCCTCCGTTATCTCCCTTCAGGGAGCTCGGACCAAAGGGTATGAAAAGCAGAAGGATTTGGGGGTTTAATTTAACTAGATAACTTACTTTTTGCTCTTTACTTTCTGCTACAAATCTTTCACACATTTACTTTTTTCAGTTCGAGGTTCAAGTACTAGCATTTTCCATAAGGGATACCGATTCGTTGACCTTGTTGATCGTTCTAAAATAAGCCTTGCATGCTTAACAATAACAAGATCTAAAAGTAACCCTCTAAAATAAACCAACAACTTCTCTGGCTCCTGATCCTCTACTTGGTTATCACTCTGCGGAGTACTCACGAGATACGACAGGGAGGGGAAGAGGTTTTAGTAATAGGAATCCACCATAATATTGTCTGAACGAATTAGAAACCGGTGACCATTGGAAGCTGCGGGGGGTGAGAGACCGAGGGGGGTCTCATGGCGTTCACGTCCCACCTAATGAGTGCCTCGACACGGGGGTTTGATCTGCAAGCTATAGGTGGATTGGTTTCCACTGTTTTGAGCACAACAACACTCCATCTTTGGTGTAAGACAATATGTTGTCGGGGTAGACACATCCCTTGGTTCCAAGACATTAATCGAATATTTAAGGCACCCCTTAAAATATATTAAAATCAACCTAGAGACATTGCAAAATGTTTCACCAACATGATACTCCAGCAGGGATTGCTTCACTCCAGCATTTCACTTTGATTTCAAGTATTTATTTCCAGCTCTTGCAATCTCATGTGTTGAATGTTTAAGTAATTGTAAATCTTGCATATCTGAATATCTCATCTTGGCATTTACATTGTGGTTTGCATTAAGGCATTAAGTGAATATCTTGTGGTATGGTGTATACATTTCCCTTTGCTTTATACGTGTATATTGTATATCTTTCTTTACCAATTGTATATCTTTTGTAACTAATTATAATCTTGTGGATCTTGCTTAGATAGATGTGGCTAATCTTAGCTTGTAATATATCGACTCCATTATTTATCTAAGGCACTGGTCTAATAATTTAATAAACCTTAATAATTAATCCCTTTAACTAATTTGTTAAAAATCTAGGAACTTAGCATTCCTTAGGGACTACCCCCCTTGGCTCTATTGGAATTAAGCCTAAATGGAGGAGTTGTGGACTGTGGTGACACTGGTCCCCAGCTCTCACTTGCCCCCAAGGACGCACACAGTGGTTGGAGACTTTCCATGTTCTAAAGTGTGTATTAGGCGGCTACAGATCCCACCATCTTTTTCCCTTGTGGCCTCGGTACAACCTCCCATACTTGGTTTTTTCATAATGGAGTCATACTCCTCAACCATAGCTTCCTGCCACAGATCATGTTGTGCAGCCTCCCTGAAGCTGGAAAGTTTAGAGTTAATCAACTATGTCATCAGTGCCATATAACTAAGCCTCTCTGGTGGTACACTCCGTCTAAAAGATGTATGTGGAGGATCTACCTGCCTGGAATCCTCCACTGTAGATCTAAACCACTTAGGCCTTGGCCTAGTGTCAACCTGTTGTGGTTGTTGGATATCCGTCTCCTGCTGCATCTCATCCTTCAAGTCAATGACTAAAGGATCTTGTCCACCTGACTACCTCTAACCACTAGAACATGTGCTCTGTGATTGTACCTGTACCTGTACATCCGGCTCCTCCAACTTGACTCCCGACTCCCGTGCTGGCTGCTGCTCTGCTGTTAAGTTCAGAGATCTCTGCAAGGCCCTGTCCTCATCGAGCTGGACATCCCTGCTCACAATAATCCTCCTGCAAGTTGGAATGTAAACTCTATATGCCTTCGAAATCCCGTTGTACCCAACAAGTAGCCCCTTCTCTCCAGAAGGATCCAGCTTCTTCGTATTGTCAGCATGAACATGACAATAGCAAACATTGCCAAATATACGGATGTGACTCACATCTGGCCTAGTGCCTGTGAAGACCTCCTCCGATGTCTTCCTCCCCAAGGCTGTGTGGGGACGCTTGTTCTGAATGTATACTGTAGTCCTGTATGCCTCGGCCCAGAGGAATAGTGATAATCCCTGATCAAATAGCATGGCCTTGGCTGCTCCAACCATAGTCTTGTTCTTCCGCTCTGCAACTCCATTCTGTTGTGGGGTATGGGGCATAGTGTGCTCCTTCTTGATCCCCTCAGCCGAACAATACTCCAGGAACTCATTGGAAGTGTACTCACCCCTGTTGTCTGTCCTCAACACTCGAATCTTCTTTCCTTTTTGGTTCTCCACAAGAGTCTTGAACTCTCTGAACCTCTCAAAGACCTTTGACTTGGCCTTCAGGAAATAGATTCAGGTTTTCCTGGAATAGTCATCAATGAAGGTTATGCAGTAACTGTAACCACTGAACGAATGGACACTCATAAGTTCGCATACATCTGAATGCACCAAGTCCAAGGGCTCCTTAGACTTGTGCTCACTCTGTGGGAAAGGCTTCTTGATGTTCTTCGCCAAAGCACAACCCTTGCAGTGGTTATGCTTTGCCTCTTGTACTTGAGGAACTCTAATGACTACCTGTCTCAAATGATTTAGTGCTCCATGGTGTAAGTGTACCATCTTCCTATGCCACAACTCACCCTGACTACTGATGTTGCTGTTGATTAGAGCCTTTGCAGGCTCAAAGTGTAATCTGTACACTTTCTCGCTCGTTTTGCCAATCAACCGATCCAAGCTCCTATCTGACCCCTTGGGCCTGCTATACACTCTATGGTTGCGACACTTCACCTGATATCTTGTCCTCTAGAGTGGAGACTGATATAAGGTTCTTGGTCAGTCCTGGAACATATAACACATCAACAAAACTGAGGGGTTTGCTAGACTCCCTGTCAAATGAAACAGTGCCAACTCCCTGCGCCTGATACCGCAAATCATCACCCATCGCAACGTGGATCCTTGTTCGACCCACCTGCAAGTCTCTGAAGAATCTTTGGGCAGATAAAACACTTGACCTTTGACATGTCAAGGTTCTTCTTACCATCCTTCTCCTTCTTTGCCTTCCCCTTGCTCTTTCCTGTAAGAACTAGAGCCTCCTCATCCACAATCTGTGGGGCACTGCTGGATGAGCCTGATCCTTGACCCATGCAGGTCTCCTCCTGCACAAAGTCATCCCATAGTCTCTGCCAATCAAGGAGCTTCTCCCTAGCCACAACACCTTTGACAAAGGTGTCCCATGGCTTAGAGAAGCCATTGAGGGCTATCCGAACTAGCTCCTCATCATCTGTCTTAGAGCCAACAGCTCCAAGCTCATCCCTGATCTGTGTGAGCTTCGTGAGATAAGGCACCACTCCTTCCCCCTTGGTCATCTTGGTGTTGCGCATACTCTCTTGCAACACCATCCTCCGGTTCTCGTTCTTGCTCTGGTACAAACTTTCCAAAGCCTTCCACATCTCCAATGCGGTTTTCTTACCAGAAAGGTGAGGGACTATATGGTCCTTCACTCCATCCATGATAATCAACATGGCTATGGAATCAATCTTCTTCCAGGCTATTAGATCTGTCGGATCTGTGGGTGCAACTTTTGTGGAGTCAATGTGCTCCTCAGCATCACTGACGTCCCGGATCCTTGTGATCCTCTCTTTCCATGTAGGAAAGTTCTGAGCACCCTGGAGTCTATCCTCAACTCTCAACTGCATGGCCATAGTGAAGTGTACCTGTCAAACACTAGATCCGAAAGTCTAGGTTTGTGTCTTCCTATAGATATGCCCTTGATCTATCACTGCTACTGCAAATCTCTTAGCTTTAGCTCACCAGAGCTCTGATACCATGTAAATTTTCCTTTAATATTCAACTAGGGCTAAACAGTGCATGCAAAATATCAAATGATCGCCACACATCAATATCTTTTACTGTATGCAGCGGAATATAAAACTAAGAAATAAATCACAACATCACATCACAATATTGACACTATTATTATGGGTATGGAAACCCCCGAAAAAACCCAAGATGGGAAAACCGGTGTAGCAGTTAGATACATATTTTATTATGAGAAAATATGGAACTTTTACAATCACTGTAAATTCACCCAAACCTGGCGAATGCAGTACCCGACAGAATCATTGGGCAAATCCCAACTAAACCTCAACACCCTCCTGTGTGAGTGTACGACCCAGCTATACGAAGCTCGATGATCCTGCTGCTCGCTCCTTCGTCTTCTCAGCTAAATTCTTTGTTTGACTTTCTCTCCCTGTGCTTATCCTATCTCTGTCGGAATACAAGTGTGTTTGTTCTCTCCACCAATTGATCTCTCTTTTATAACTTTAGTTAAAGCGAAAACCCTAATTTCACTTTCATTTTAACTAGTGGTAAAGCAAAAACCTTAATTTCACTTTTACTTTAACTAGTGGTTCACTAAAGTTAATTTAGAACACTTCAATTTATTTTCCAAAGTAAACTTAGGAAAAGTAAATTAAATACAAATGGTTTCCTAATTTAAGTCTTCTGCATGTAAGAACACATGCATGGTTTCCTTCATTGTTGCTACTAGTTTAACAATCCAAACATCTATGCATCCCACACGCAAATTGCCTCCAAAGCCTATTATTAAGAATACTTAGAAAAAATATTACAATGTATGCAAGCAGAGGTTCAACCTTTCGATCATAAACAATGTAGAAGTGACCTGCTTAAATAGGAAGAGAGAGGCCCAGGGGGGTCTCACCAATACTGAAGATGAACCCGGAGTGTAACTGAGTTGAGACGAGCTAAACTGAACTAATCAGACGAATCAGTGGGGTGATTATTAGTTTAACTGAAGAGTTCGTATGGAAGAGGTGCCACCTCAGATGAGGTAGGCAACCTCACTCACCTACCAAGCCAACTCACGATTTGCATGCTCCAAAACGCATGCTTCTCTCCTCATGCGAATGTACGGCTTAAGTATGACGGGAGAGTCTTCTTCACCAAAAACATGTGATATTATACAATATCACATTGCAATTTATCCAATAGTCAAGCTCCAACTCCCTCATGAAGAGGGGTCCACTCTTTGGTTAGCGCCACCACAACATGGTTAGCGTGAATACCAATTTGAAGTTGACGTCACAATACTATACTCCCTCACTACCTCATAAAAAAACTCATGCACGGTAAAGACCAAGGTTTTAATGCTAAGGTGGATAATAAAGGGGGGGTCCACTCTTGGTTAGAGCAACCCCTTTCACCATGTTCAGGATTTCCTTGAAGCTTGACGTCATCCCTCATAATATCACCTTCAAAACATTATTTTAAAACCAAACTTTGAATGCCTATGAGTGGATGTATAAATCGCTAGTCACATGGGACCCTTGCCATGTCACTCCCATCAATTTTTAATTGATTTCGACTTTAGTGTCAATATGTCCAAATTTAGCATTAAAATGCCATCTTGATGCAATTTTAGCCAAATAGCGCCTCACGGAGTGCTCCAGTTGCCCGACTGATGTGGAAAGTGGTCCACGGAGTAAAGTGGATGCTTCGAGTGTGAAAACAGGTGTTCCCCACGTCAGAAACAGACTTTGTATCTGACTTTTAATACATTTTGGAGTTTTTTAATTAAACCATTAAAAAATGGCTTAAAAAACGGGAAAATTTATTTTTTTCGGAAACTAACGAAACTCTAGGGGGACCAATTACATGTCCATACGACTCAATTTGTATGCCTAGCATGTTGAAAAACATTGACATGAAGGCTCTAATAACCTCTTAAGGCTGAAACACCAAGATGGCTACCGCAGCTTTGGAGTCGTGAGTGAAAAACTTAGAAATTATTAGTCCTTTGTTCAACAACCAATAATAACCAAGGGAAAAAACACTTTGGGCTAGTCGGCTTGATGCTTCAGTCTGGGAAGCTGAGCCTTTTATAAAAAATTAAATGCTAGGACATTTTTTACAATTTCCCAAAGGGTGTATGAACATGTGTTACAAAAAATAAAATAGCCATGAAGGCCTGAAAGAACTTCTAAACTCTGAATACGAACAAGTATCTTGTTCATCATTGGCGGCTCATTGAAAGTCCAACTAGGTGCAACGTAGTCGGTAACATCTGACTCCAATTGTGGGGTGTGTGAATGATCTAAACCTTGTGGAAATCAATCATACGAGAAACCTAGAATCTTTGGTCCCTGTACAAAAAACTAGGATAAGTTAGTCACATGTATATAGATAACCAAATGAAACAAAGTAAGCAGCAGTATATGATAAGAAAATGAAATTTTTATTTATTTATTTTTATACAACTAATATAAAAAAAATGTACAAAGTAATTATACAGAAAATGAACTAAGCTAAGAAATGAAATGTGAAGGGAGGTTTAGAGAGTGATGATACAAAGATGCCCCCATTGGCATCAGCTATTTTCACTGAAAAACAGTTTCAGAATCTGTCCGTTGACAGGAAGACTGTGCTTTTTCCCATCCATCTCACTGAGAAAAAAAGAGTCACCTGCCACATCATGAATGATGTAAGGGCCCATCCATAAATTGTCAAATTTTCCATGCTTGCCCGACTTTTCTCTTCGTTTGTCCCAAAGTAACTATGTGTCTCCCTTATGAAACACCCTTGGTTTGGATGATTTGTCAAAATTTCTTTTTACCTTATCCTGATTTTTAATACTCTGATTAACAACCCTTCTTCTGACCTCATCCATCTCTATTAGTTCATTTATTCTACTCTGAAAGTCGTCCTGATCTGAACCTGAATCTTGCAGAGTCTGATACACTGGTAACTGAAGATGAATAGGCAAAGTCACATTCATGCCATAAACCAACTCGAAAGGAGATTTTCTCGTTGCACTTTTCTTAGTAATTCTATCTTCCCAAAGTGCAAACTTGATTTTACTATCCCATGCCTTCTTGTTGTCACCAACAATCTTTTTTACGATGGTCATCAAGTTTTTATTTCTTGACTCAGCCAGACCATTTCCCTGGGGATAGTAATTTGAGGAATGGGATAGGATAATGCCATATTTAAAGCAAAATGAAGACATTGCTACTGAACTAAAGGCTTTGGCATTATCTGTGGTTATCTTAGTAGGAACCCCAAATCTAGTGATGATTTTGTCTTCCAGGAAGTCCATAACCACTTTTTGGGTTGCTGCTTTAGTAGGTATGGCCTCTACCCACTTGGTAAAATAATCTGTTACTGTTAAAATCCAAGTATAACCATTACTTGAATTGTCTTTAAATTTCCCAATGAAATCAAGGCCCTATATCTGAAAAGGGGCTTGGATTACTACCAGCTTTAGGGGTAATGCAACAAGTTTCAGTTTTCCTGTGAAAAGTTGACATTTCTAGCAATTCCTAACAGACTTGTGCACATTAGTAAATAAAGTGGGCCAATAGTATCCAGCTCTAAGGATCTTGTGAGCTGTGGTTTTGGCTACAAAGTGGCCACCACAAAATCTTGAATGAAACTCCTCCAGGAGTCTTCGAGATTCTTCTTCATCCACACACCTAAGTATGAGACCATCCGGGTTTTTCCAACCCAATCTCTCTTGTGTGAGGCAGTACTTAGTGGCTTGCAATCTTAGTGATCTTCTCTTGTGGCCAATTAGATGATCGAGACATGTTAGGTTGAGGAGGTAGAATATAATTTCTGCATACCACTGTTGTTGTTGAAGATGTTGAATTCTTGTTGAAATGGATGATGCTAGTGAACTGTTCTGATAGACCTTACCTAAGGATTGTTCATTTTCCTCTGTTATCATCTTGGCAAGTCCCTGCCCCTTGATTAATTTAGTGGGTTTGATCTCCAAGTCATATTCCTGGATCTTTGATACCCACTTTCCCCTTATACCAAGGCAATCTTGTTGAGACAAGATATACTTCACTGCTGAATGAGGGACATAGCCAACCACTTTGGAGTAACCTATATAAGTTCTGAAGTGTTTTAAAGATTTGACAAGGGCATAGGCTAGTTTTTCGATGGTAGTGTACTTGAGTTCAGAATTCTGTAAGGATGTACTCATGAATACAATAGGTTGTTCCTAACCCTCCTTGTTCTTTTGCAACAAAACTCTGCCGATTTCGTCTTCCGATGCAAATGAGAAAATATGGAAATCTTTGGAGTAGTCCGGACTTATCAAAATAAGGTACCTAGAGATGCATTCTTTTATGGATGCAAAAGCTTCTTTACCTTCTTTATCCCATTCAAACTTAGCATCTTTCTTGAGTAGCTTCTGCATAGGTTTCATCAATTCTGCTAAGTTTGGTATGAATCTCCTTATAAAGTTGATCTGACCATTATAGGATTGCAGGGCTTTCTTGTTATGGGGTAAGGAGACCATCTTTATAGCTTCTACTCTCTCTGGGTCAATTTTGACCCCATCTTTGGAAATGATGTGTCCAAGCAACTTACCCTTATCAACTCCAATTGTTGACTTGGCTGGGTTCAATGATATGCCAAACTTCCTGCATCTCTCAAACACTTTTCTGAGATGAGATATGCGGTCAGATCCTTCTTTTGAAAAAACAATGATAGGTATAACTCCCGAATTCAATTCTATTCATGGCTAATGCATATATTTATACATTACATGTGGTGGTTGAGCTTCATCAGCCTTTTCACCTTCCTATGCAACTGTTCATATTCCTATTATGTACACTAATGTATAATCCTGACGGATTATATTCCAACTGTTGATGAAATTGTCATTGATGCCAACATGGATGTGAAGAAGTCCTGCTGATGATAGTCCTGAGTTTGACAAGGCATCAAGTAGCAACTGAGCTCTCGGTGGACTAACAGCCTATTGATGTGAGCAGACTTTAGCAAATTATTCGTGCTTGAATAGCATGATTATTGGATTTTGATGTGATCAGATCTTGGTGTTTTCTTTGAGATAAAAATAGTATAAACATGATATTTTCTATACAGTAAAGTCACATGATTATCCTCAGCTCCGATCATCTACAGAAGAGAAAGTTGTTGGCTGTCAAGAAACTGGACACCTCAGCTTCCATGTTGCAAAAGGATGTTTTTTTTTGGAAGCGGTCTCAAATATTTCAAAGCTTCAACACAACAATATTGTAGAGCTTGTTGGTTATTGTGTTGAGCACAGCCAACACTTACTTGTTTATGAATACATGAGAAATGGTACTCTTCAGGACATACTCCATTCAGGGGATGCAGGGGATGAGCTGAGCAAGAAATTCTCATGGAATGTTCGTGTCAGGATAGCTTTAGGAGCAGCAAGGGCTCTTGAGTACCTCCATGAAATCTGCCAACTTTCTGTAGTTCATCGAAACTTCAACTTTTCAAATATTCTCCTGGATGATGAACTCAGTCCCCATCTATCTGACTGTGGTCTCGAAGCCTTTACATCTTTTGGTTCTGAAAGTCAGGCTGCAGCCAACGTGCCAGGTTCATTTGGTTATAATGCTCCCGAGTTTGCAATGTCAGGCATCTATATTGTAAAGTGTAATGTATATAGTTTTGATATTGTGATGCTAGAACTTCTAACAGGACGCAAACCCTTGGACAGGTGATATGCAAACAAAACATGTACATGTGGTGTGTACAAGTGAACAGTGCACCGATGACAGTAGCATAAATAGTATGATGATATACAGGATTATGTAATATGATACAGTTAGTGCTATGTCGGCTCAGCATGAGGCTATGTCGGCTCAGTATTAAAATAAAAATAAATATTTTTATGTCGGCCCAATAAGAATTAGAAGTCGGCTCAGAATTGGAAATAAAATATTTTTTTATAGCAGGTCGGCTCAAAATTCTTGAAAAATTAGTATATATAGGCCCTCACGATTTTCATTTTGTGTGTGGAAATTTTTGTGGGATAACTCTGAGATTGTCTTTGGGGAGCAGCAGTAAGGAAATTCTCGGTAGAACAGTAGTCCGAAATTCTCAAATCCTCATTTTACTATGTGAAAATGCTGGTGGAGTCTGACGTTCATAACAGGTCTGAAATTCCGCATCTTATGCTTGAAAAATTCCGGAGATAATGCTTGGCTTCAAAATACAGCTTGGTAAATTCCGCTTGGTAAGTTCAGCCTGAGCTTCAAAGTAAATAATAGGCATAGAGACTCAAGAGTTAGGGAATCAGGATTTTGAACAAGATCGAGGCTTACACATCTTGATATGCTCGCTATTAAAAATGAATGACGGTTTAAAATTAAACGTCAAAATATGTTCTAGGAAATCGTTTGGCCGTTATATGAGACGGTTTGTTAAATTTTTGTGCAGTAGCGGACGGGCAAATTGCAACCCTGCTGGGTCAATTAACTAACCCACCCCATCAGAGATCACACAGTTTGGTATGCCCAACAAAAGATTGGAAGTAAAAAGCATATCCTTCAGAGATCACACTGTTTGGTATGCCTGAGACTTTCTGATCTCCAATGGATATCCATCTCTGGTTTCAAAGGAAATGAAAATTTCCAATGTCGGGTTTTAATGTTTATGCTACAGTTAGTGAATGCGTGATGATAATGGAAGACATTGATTTTGGCGATGTGTTTTGAGATGGATGAACAGAGATCAGGAGATGCCTGGCACTCAGACCTTGAACGAATCTTATCAAATGCTCCATGGAATTGATCTCATGCGCTGCTTTCTTATTCACAGGTGAAGCACACAGTTAAACAGCAACAGCCCGAGATCTAGCTTCATCAGCACTATGTGACAGAAGATTGAGATTGTGAGAAGCTTCGTTATTGTCAGAAGCTTTAGTTACCTTATAGCATTGGTGTCATATTGCTGCAATTCAATGCAATCAACCTTTGTAGGTTCTTCAAGAAAGTGCCCGTTAAGTTACAGCAATAAATAGCATTAAAGCAGAAGTCCAAATTTCTGAGGAATACACAGTCCATGCAAGGGTGTGGAATACACAGTCCCGAGTTTCTTCATCAATCTGAAGTTTGTTTGTACACAATCCTGAACTAATACTTTAGCAGCATTTGTTGAAGCAGTAGCAAGAGCATCTCAGTTTGGAAAGCAGTCCAAGTTTGATGACCTTTATGTGATGAGAACAAACAGTGAATGATTGTGCAAACCCTATGATGATGTGCAAGTGTTAAAGATGAGCAGTAGTTTGATAATCCTGGATGCAGACAGCTGAGTAAGAGGAGCAGACCCAAATTATCTAACAGAGCAGCAGAGGTAAATCACAGTCTGAGTTTTAGTGCATGGTTGATGTTTAAGGTCCATTTGAAGTAGAACAATCCAAGTTTCTGTCTTGGAAGATGTTCTTTTGGTTTTATCCTTGCCTTTCTGCTGCTATATGACAGTCTGGTCTTATACTAGTCATTGTGGGTTAAGAGAGGCCTGTAAAGAACTTGCCCTAATCCACAGAGGTCTGAAAAGTTTATTGACAGAGTTCTGAAAAAGTATATTGACAGAGGTCTGAAATCATATTGACAGAGGATAGAGATTGGGTGAACTGATGACCTTAACAAACAGATGAGTTGTGGGGCAGAGCTGCAGTATGATGAAACTATGAGGGCTAATGATTGATGAAGTTTTGTTAAAGACATATCTATCCTTGTGTCTTGATAGTTGAGCATATTTGATGAGCAGTTTTTGGCATCAGCAGAGTTACATGAGTTAGAGCAGATCCTTGAATGCACATACATTGAGTAAGGATGATGTCCTAGTCATGAACTAACTTGTTCTCAGCAATGAAGAGAATTGATGGCAGTAATACATCTACAACAGTATGGAATGTACTCTCAGCAGAAGACATGTTGACATCTTGTGCAACAGTTGTTGATGAGCAGCGAAGATTGAGAAGACTATTGCAGCAGTGTTGAGCAGATTGACAAACAGTTGATATAATGAGCAGAGAAGATGAGCAGCTTTGATGTGACAAAGATTTCTTGTGTGACACAAGTATACTGTATTGTAAAAGCAAGCTTGTCTTGCTTTTGAGGTTAGGATACCTCAAACCCTTCTTAGCAGGGTCTAAGAAAACCAGGCAGGGTCTTGGATACATAGTAGGTGCTCTATGTATCAGTGGGTGCTGATTTTGCCTAACGGTTGTAGCTGAACCAAACTAATATAAAAAGATTACAAATTTATATGGTGTGGTGTTCTTCTGTGTTATGGTTCTTGATGAGTTAAATGCTATGATATGTGAATGATGAAGTTTATGAAATGATTATGAGATTGGTAGAATAATGAAATGATGAATTAGTAGTTAAGTGTGACAGGTCAAGAAAAGTTGTAAAAATTGCTTTACACTGATTCACCCCCCCCCTCTCAGTGTCTACACCAACAATCCCCCCTTTAATCCGAAGGGGTGTTAGTAAGTCCGAGCATGTTTCTGAATCTTTCAAACTTTTCTCGTCCAAGTGCTTTGGTGAAGATGTCTGCAACTTGATTATTTGTGGAACAATGTCGAAGATGGATTGTCTTGGCCTCTACATGATGTCGAATCAAATGATACTTTGTGTTGATGTGTTTGGTTCGATCATGGAATCTGGGATTCTTAGCCAGCTTGATTGCAGAAGTATTGTCTATCAATAATGGAGTGGAGTTCTCTTGTTTTTCTTGCAAATCTTCAAGTATCTTCCTGAGCCATACTATTTCTTTCGTTGCTTCAGCTGCAACCACATATTCTCCTTCTGTTGTTGAATCTGTCGGAACTAACTGTTTGCGTGATGTCCATGAGACAGCTGTTGATCCAAGACTCATAGTGTATCCAGAAGTTGATACTCCTGTCTCCTTATCGCCATCAAAATCTGAGTTTGAGTACCCAATAAGTTTGAAGTCATCCACTTTAGAGTACTTGAGTCCAACGTCTTGAGTCCCCTTCAAGTATCTTAGAACTCTTTTTGCAGCTGACCAGTGTCCTTCACAAGGTTTATGCATGAACCTTGAAAGTATGCCAACAACATAAGAAATATCTGGTCTAGTTGTTGTAAGGTAGATAAGACTTCCTACAAGTTGTCGATACTTGGTCGCATCCTCAAATTCTTTTCCTTTGCTTGATGTGAGCTTCATTTTCTGTTCCATTGGAGTAGAGATAGAGTTGTATTCTGTCATGCAAAATTTGTTTAGTAGTTCTCCAACATATTTTTTCTGAGATAGGAATATGTACTTAGGATGTTGAGTGACTTCAATTCCTAAGTAATAGTGGAGATGTCCCATATCTGTCATTTCAAAGATCTTTTTCAAATCTTTCTTTATGGATGCTATATAGCTCTCATTGTTCCCTGTCATCAAAAGATCATCTACGTACACCACAAGATACAAAACAGATCTTCCAACTTTCTTTATAAATAGTGTTGCATCATCAAGATCAAAATGTTCAAAATTTAACTTA
>LPNX010529314.1:496804-564662 GCA_001517045.1 Pseudotsuga menziesii | reverse complement strand
GGGACTTCTATTTCTCAAATAGGCTGCACATTTTACTGCATCACCCCAAAACATTAGTTTTACATTCTTGAAAAACATCATTGAGCGAACCATATTCATTGTGGTTCTGTTCATTCTTTCTGCTACACTGTTTTGTTGAGGATTGTAGGGAACTGTAGTCTGATGTGCAATTCCATGTTGGCGAAGATAATCTTCAAAAGCATTTGAAGTGTATTCTTTCCCATTATCAGTACGAAGTGTACCAATTTTTGATTGTGCTTGTTTTTCTATCAATGCATGAAAGTCCTTGAATGTTTGAAATGCTTCTGATTTTGTCTTTAAACAATAAATCCAGCACATTCTTGAGTAGTCATCAACAAAGGTCATAAAATACTTATTTCCATTGGCAGAAGGAGTTGGCATTGGGCCACATAAATCAGAATGTACTAATTCTAATTTCCTACTTGCTCTGAAATTAGATTCATGAAATGGCAGCTTACTGTGTTTCCCTAATATACATGCATCACATTTGTTCTTCTCTTTGGGAATGGTGGGAAACCAAATACACCATTCTTTCTCAACAAACGAAGACTGTTATAATTTAGATGACCAAATCTTGCATGCCACAATAAACTTGATGACAAATTACCTTCTCCATGCTGAGAGAGGTAGGCATAGTTCTGAACTCTTGCAGATGAACCCTTTAGCTTCAGCAACTTCCCATCTTTGTATCCAGTCATGATGACTTGGTTGTCAGATGACTTTCTTATTTCTATGATTCCATCAAACATGTGGATGGAATGGCCTCGCTGTCGAATCTCCACCAAGTACAGCAGGCTTCTTTGCAACTCTGGAAGATAAAGAACATTCTTCAACAAGAAATCAAGGAATCTAGGCATCTTCAGTCGAATGGTGCCCATTCCCTTTGGTTTAAGACTTGACTTATCTGCAAAGTACACTATGCCATTTATTGTTTCATTAAGTTCTTCAAAACAGTCTTTTCTAAAAGTCATGTGTGATGTTGCACCATTATTAAGCAGCCAACAATCTTTGTAAGATGAAAGTGAAGTCATTTCATTAATTCCAAGATTACAATGTGCAACAATACAATGAGCAGAATCAGAAGATTTACTAGCATCTTGGTTTTTATTGTCATGTTTCTTCTGGTTATGTTTGTCTTTGATGGAGTCCCACGAAGCCCAACACTGATCTGATGTGTGCCTAGTCTTTCCACAACGCTTGCACTGCAAATCTGATCTTTTGTTGATGTTGTTTCTGCCCCCTCTGCCTCTAAAGTTTCTTCTTCCTCTGCCTCTCTTGCTGCTCTCTCCTTTGGGATGATCTTTGGATTGGTCTTTGGTGTGGTTCTTTGCTTTTTGAGCAAAGCAAAGTGATTCTCCCGAATGATCGGTTGTCTTCTTACCAAAGGCTTTCTCTCTGTCAGCTATCTTCTCTACCAGGGTGTCAAATGTCAGTGATTTGAACTTGTCACTAGCTTGCAATGACTCAAGATAGTTGGAGTGAGAAGGATACAAAGATTTTATAAATGCTGCAAGAGGAAGGTCTGGTTTCATACCAGAGGCTTGAATCTTGTGCATGATGGCTTTGATTTCAGAGGCAACTAACATGGGATCATTGTCTTTTACTTCTAAGTTGAATAGTTTTAACATTAGTTGAATAACTTCCATTTCAGAGTGTGAATCATACAGATCTTTTAATGTTTTTAATGCTTCAAAACATGATTTTGCAGGCAATATGTGCTGGCTCACCTCTTCACTGACTGTGGCAGTGATTACAGCTAAAGCTTTCTTGTCTTTTGTTCTCCACATGGCCATCTCTTTCTCAGATTCTGGAGGTCTTGGGTCTATGGTTATGGGCTTTCCAGCTTCTGTCTCTATTGTGCTACCTTCACAAATGCCGTCCCAAAGGTCATTGTAGATGAAGGCAGATTTGATCTTCCTCCACCATTCTGGATAAGTGTCTTTTCCAGTGAGAGTGGCACCAACTATAGATGCTATAGATTGCATCTTTTGCAACTGTTAGTGTAATTTACAATAATGACAAAGAGAAATAGAAAAATAATAACCTTGCAAGTCTACAGTCTCTGCCAAGGTGAGTTAGAATCTTAATATTTCAACTTCAAGTTTTAAAAATGATACAATGACACAGAAAATATGCTGTCAATAAGATGGGTAGTCTCAACAATCTCCTTTCACGTAGAATGTGGTCACAACTTCAATCTTCAAGTGGATGTTTTTTTTTTTTTTTAACAGAAACAGAAAGGGAGGATATATTAACAGGCTGTGCACAACCATTCATTACATAGAAAGCAAAATATATAGAGCCGGCAGATCAAAATTGCTGCACATTTGGCTTGTCCTGATAATTTCCCATGAGACAGTGCATATGATTGTTCCAAAATTGCTAGTGACTCGGGTTGTATAAACCCTCACGAACTGGCTACATAGAAATATACAAAGAAACATTACCCATACAAAATTGAAACAGAAAAGCCAAAAGACATAAGTTAAGGGTTGCCTTTGATAGCCCTGGGCTGCACAACCGATTCTTCTTCCATGGGATGATCAGCTTCTTCATTTACTCCGTTAACCCTGCTGCCCTGGTTCATGGAGATGAGCTTCTCGAGGTCTTCCTGAATTCTGTCCACCTTGCCCAGCAGCTCGCGCAGGTTGCTCTCGTTATCGTCAATACGGGCATCGTGGTTGCTAACCTGGAGCGATGTGTATCTCACAGTTTCATTCATGCTTTTGATTTCCTTGGCCATTTCTTTATTATCCATAACCCCAATCGCTGTCATCTCATACAGCCTGCGTAAATTCTTTTTAATGTCCATCAACCCAGCATTGTCACCAGCGTGAGCTATACCTCCAGAATCGGCCGCAATTACGATACAGGAGAACTGGCTATTCAACGGAAAAACAAAACAGTCCACCCACAGTTCACTTATAACACACCTGAGTACTGCAATTTCCTGTTGCAAAGAAGAAATCCCAAGCCTGCCTGTGCATGACAACGTTCCCACTGCTCCTCTTTTCCAGCCAGTGCATATACAGCCCAAAACCCGAACCAGACTGTCTTCACAAGAAAGAGTTGTGCCAATAGAACCCCAGGACGCTGAAGGATAACTACAATGACAGAGGGAGAAGGCAGACAAAACAAGGCGCTCCTTTACAAAGGCGCGGATGAGAGGGAGATCATGCCACGGAATTCCCAGCAGTCTCCCTCCTCCAATTCCAGCTACTACATTCAGAAGAAAGCTCACAGAGTCTGGAGAACCATATTCAAATTCTGGAGCAGAGTGATGGAACGAGTCTTTGCAGAGAAGGGACATAGAGGAGGGAATGAAGAGGCAACGATCGTGCGAGGAGAGGCAATAAATTGAAAGCCTGCCAGTCTTTAATTCAGCAGCAGCCGAGGAGGGAAGGATAGTCCACACGGCAATTGGAGGAGGGCATACGGGACACGAAATTAAAAGCAAGGAGCCGCAAAAGGAAAGGGAAGGTGAGGGCCAGCTGGGGGGAGGCTAATGAGGGATGGAAGGCGGTGGGAGAGGGGGGAAGCGAAAGGAGAAGAGGAGGGGGGTCGGGAGAAGGGAAGGAGAGGGATGAGGGGGAAGAAAGAAAGGAGGGGAGAGAGTGGAAAACCTAGGAGGCAACCATACATTTTATTAAGGGGAAAAGTCTTCATATTAACACATAGCATGAAGAGAATGCGGGAATGAGATTTGTGACGTCTCATCATGGAATGAACTTGATGTATGGAAGATTTCGATCAAGGCTAAAGTGGCCAAGGGGAAGACTGGCGCCAACATTAGCCATTTTATCCGCTTCTTTGTTGTTAAGTCGAAGAATGTGAAAAACCTCGAAAGATTGGGACATGAGAAGCTTATCTTTTTTATACAACCGGCGGCATTTTATCGCTCCAGTGGGATATCCATTGATCATCTTATAGATGACATGCCTGGAGTCGCCAAATATTAAAACCTTCCGGAGCTTTTTGTCTCGAATGAGTTGAAGACCCTGAAGAAGGGCTAACCACTCAGCTTCATTGTTGGTTCTATAGCCCAAACCCCAAGCAAACCTTTGTTCCACTTGTCCTCCGGGATCCAACAAGATCCCACCCGCACCTGCCACCCTTGGATTGCCTTTCGAGGCCCCATCGAAAAAAAGGGAGTACGAATTTTTATCCCTGAGCCAGGACTGAAAATCTTTGGTGGGTAGGCGAAGTTCCCATTGGAAGGAGCGACTAGGAGGATTTATTTTTCCCAAGGAAATTTTGGACTGAAGGGAGCTATTATCTTTTAAGAATTGTTTGCACCAAATGGCTGAAGGATCGGGAATAGACTCTTGCAGGGGGTAACTGATGTTATTAGAAGCGAATTTTTCAGCTATCATTCCTATTGCTTTCGCTGCTATGCGAGCTGGGACGGCCTTTTGCTCCTTAAAGATGGCCCGGTTTCTGGCCAGCCATAATTGCCAGCAAAGATTCTTTGGAACTGAGGCCCAAAGATGACTAAGAATTGGCTTTTTGGACAAGGAACCTGGGAAAAAATTAGCCCAGTCTTTGAAGAGTTGAACTGCATTACCTGGAAGGTCACGATTGAATTCCTTGGGGAGAACGATCTTCCAGACAATAGTGGAGACTTTGCATTTAAGGAAAAGATGACTAGAAGTCTCTTCATCTACGTTGCACAGTGCACATCGAGATGGTCCAAGGATGCCTCTTTTTCTTAGATTTTCTGCAGTTAGAAGCTTGTTGTGTAGAAGGAGCCAGATGAAACTATTGACTTTAGGGATGCTGTTGGGATGCCAAACCTTTTTCCATAAGCTGTCTGCCATTGTTGGTTCCTTGGAAATTTTTTTATATCCCTCTTGAACAGTGTACTTTCCAGATTTCCCCCATCCCATCCGATCCTTAGCTGATAGGCTCAACGGGGAAAGGCCGAGGAGGAAGGAAAGGAAAAGGTCTGCCGCATTTCTCATATGATCTGGAGGAGAAATGTCCTTCCATCCTATCCAATGGCCATCCTCATCCCATCGAGAGAGATCGAAGAGAGAGAGGATATCCTGCGCAGACAACCATTCAGAGAAAGGGGCCATACCTGGTAACGTAGATCGCGGCGGATGCCTTAAGATGCTGCTGTTCCAGGCATCGATTCTTTTCCCATTGCCGGGGATCCAGTAGCGGTCTTCAGTAATTGTGTTGATTGAAGCCTTGCATAGCTGCCAAAGAGTAGTGCCTTTGCCCTTCCATTCTCCATCCAACATTTTTGACCTGGGATTTCTAATGTACTTTTTCCTGAGAACTTCTTTCCACCATTCCTTTTTTCCAGTAACCAGTCTCCAAATCAATTTTGCTCCCATGGCTTTACTCGTGAACTCCGGATCTCTGATGCCTAGACCCCCATGGCTTTTAGCACGCTTGACAGTGTCCCACTTGACCAGGTGGAACTTCTTTGTTTGAGTTTTCCCTCCCTGCCAGAGAAATTTTCTGATTTCTTTGCATATGCTGGAGATGACCTTCTTCGGCGCTAGAACCATCGAGCTAGTATAAATAGGATAAGAAGATAGAATGGACTGGATTAGAACTGTCTTTCCAGCTAAATTTAGCCATCTCGCTCCCAGGGATTGGGTCTTGGCTTTGATTTTCTCGATGACTGGATTCCACATTGAGGTGGTCAGGGATTTTCTAACCACAGGGATGCCCAAGTAGTTGAAATGAGTCCAGTTTGGATTGGTTTTGATCTGAAGAATTTGAGAAATGCTGCGGAGAGTGGGCGCAAGGCAATTCCAACTATAGATTTGACACTTGCTTGAGTTTGCTGAGCTTCCTGAGGCTTGAAGAAAAAGGTCCAGGGGGTTGAGGAAGTTTCTAGCAATTTGTGTGGATGCTATTCTGAGGAAAATGGAGTCGTCTGCAAACAGAGCGTGATTGATGGCTGGCACACCATTCCTATAGGAGAGGCCTGGAAGGGAACCTTCGGATTGAAGTCTAAGCAGTCTTCTGCTAAGGGAATCAGCAACCAGAATGTAAAGAAAGGGGGAGAGTGGGCACCCTTGCCTTACCCCCCGGGAGGCTTTAAAAAACTCAGAGGGCCTACCATTGATAAGGGGGGCTATCTAGGGGGAGGAGATGCAAACTTGAACTTGGTTAATGAAGACAGCGGGGAACCCAAATCTTTCCATCACCATGATGATGAAGGAATGTCTTAACCTGTCGAAGGCATTGGCCAGGTCTAACTTTATGGCCATCCCAGGCTCTCTTCTTTTAGTGCTTGAATGGATCGCTTCTTGCACTAAGAGGATATTGTCACTAATGTGCCTGCCTGAAACGAAGCCACCTTGGTTAGGAGAGATAAGGGAGGGAATAATATTTTTGAGTCTCAGAGATAGCACTTTCGAGAAGATTTTATAGGATGCATTACACAAAGAAATGGGCCGGAATCTTTTGATGGAAGAAGGATTAGATTCTTTAGGGATGAGGGCCAGAAATGTGGAGTTGGTGGCTCCCCCCATATTACCTTTTGCCATCCAAGATATCAGACGCATGAGATCTCTCTTTATGAGGAGCCAAAAGGTTCTATAGAAGCAAATAGGAAATCCATCCGGGCCTGGGGCCTTATCCGGATGAAGGCTCCAGATTGCTTTTTTAACTTCTTCTTCCAATATGGGGGATTCAAGTTGGGCTTTTTCCTGAGGACTGATAATAGAAGGAATGTCAGAAGCCATGTCTTCCATAAGGCCACGATGGACTTGCTCCTCATTGTTGTATAAATGCTCGAAGAAGTTTCTTACCTCTGCGCTGATAGCTGCCTGTCCTTGAATGACTGAGCCATCTTCACTTTTAAGTTCTCTTATTGTATTCCAGCGTTGCCTGTCCCTACACTGGTTTTGAAAAAACTTTGTATTCTGGTCGCCCCCTTTAAGCCACAGGATGCGCGATCTAAGTCTCCATTCCTCTTCTATTTGCCTTAAAATTTTCTGAAGTTTTGTTTCCAATTCGATTTCTTTGACGAGATGCTCCTTGGTGATTGTGCTTTCCTCCATTTCAGATTGCAAGTGTTCCATCTCTTCTAAAATAAGTTCCTTATGTTTTGCAGGTTCTTGATATTGAGTCTTTACCCATGCCTTGAGAGCGACTTTCACCCTCTTTAGCTTTTGCTCCCAGATGAAGGCTAGAGTACCCGGAATGAAGCAACGCCAAGAATTGACTATTATGTCCTTGGCTTCTTCCGATTCCAACCACAACCGATTGAACCGAAAAGGAAGAGGCCCCAGATTTTCTTCCGGCGGAAAGAAGAGACAAATAGGCTTATGATCCGAGACCGCCGAGCACAAAAGTTTGACTTCAGGGATAGAGGAAAGAAGATGAGTACTAACCAAGAACCGATCTAGGCGAGCAGCGATGTGTCCAGGGGCCACTCGCTTATTACTCCAGGTGAAGGTGCCATTTTTGGGTTTAACATCAGAAAGGCCCCAAAGAGAAATGAGGTCTTCAAGCCTCTCCCCGTAGGGATCCCTTACCTTGGATCCTCCTCTGCGTTCAGCTGCCGATAAGGTAGTGTTAAAATCCCCTGCAATGAAACAGGGAAGGAGCTTTTTGTCCTCACATTGATCCTCTAGCGATGACCAAAAGCTATCCTTCTGTGCGTTCAGGGTTGGGCCATATACATTCCCAATCCAAAACTGCTCTTTGCATTCTTTATTCTCAAGTTTTATGAGAAGCCAATTTCTATTTTCTACAGCAGAGAGAAATTCAAACTTGTCAGTGTTCCACCAGCATAGGAGACCTCCAGAGGCTCCATTAGCATTAGTGGCTATTCCATTCCCTTTTGGCCAGATACTTTTGATGGCCGCAACGCTGTCTTCAGCTGGTTTCTTAGTCTCCTGGATAAGAAGGATTGAGGCTGATTCCAAGAATTTGAATCTCTTGATAACTTCTAATTTTTGCATACCGCCCAAGCCTCTACAATTCCAGGAGACTATTTTCATTATTTCTTATGCTGTTTGAGGGCCTTTTCTTTCTCCTTTCTTTCCTCCTCTGCACTCATGAGATATTTGCTTGCTTGCGAGGATTTGACCAAGAAATCTAAGTTGGACTGCTTTCCTGCGGCCTTTTCCCTTGCTGCCTCCTGCTCTCGAATGACTTTATTAGTTTTCTTTCCTTTCCTGGAGAGCGGTTCTTGTTCTTCTATAGAAGTATCTGTCATGTCCTCTGTGCTTTCTTTTGCCTTCGATCTAGTGATAGAGCCTTCCGAGGTCGTCTCCATCTCTTTCCTGCCTTTGGAGCGCTCAACCTCCGCTTCCTGTCGTTTCCGAGGCTGGACGACTATCTCCGGAGCTTCGCTATCCTGCTGCCGCACCGGATCAGGGTTGTCTTCTTGATTCTCTAGATTCTCTGCTGGGATTTCTTCATCCTGCGTCTCTACCTCCAGGGCCGCAAACTTATTTCCGGGGGGGCTCTTTGGCGTGGGAATCTGCTGTTTTGGGGGCTTGGCTGCCTTTTTCCCATTTGCAATGTTCCAGCCCTCACTAGGTGGGTTTTCCGGGGAGGGTTTTTTTGGCTTCTTCGGGCATGACTTGGCAAAATGGCCATACTCATGGCAGTATTTGCACTTGAAAGGGATTTGCTCATAGTCTACTGTTTGAAGATGATTCCATCCATCAATGGAGAGCATGATAGACTCTGGCAAACCTTTTTCTAGATCAACTTCTACACATATCCTGGCACAGGAGAACATTGGAGCTTTTGGCTCAGACTTGTCCACATATTTCCCCAGGGTATTCCCTATTGCTCGAAAGTCCTCATCATTCCAGCAATGAAGGGGGAGATGGGGTAATTTCACCTAGACAGGGACTGCTTTCAGAATATCTTTCTCAGGATTAAAGGACAAGTCCCACTTGTTAAGATACATACCTCGAGGGCCCATGAAGTATGGCCCATTCCTGAAGATTAGGTCCCGATCCTCCTTCTTTTCAAAAATGAATGCAAAATATCCTTTTCCACAAAAGATTTGCTGGACTTCTCCCTGGATTAGGGTTCTCCAGTTTTTGTTCAGCCAGATCTCCACTGATCGCGGGGATGGCCAAAGACTGGTGAACAGGCCAATGAGACCTTTCTCAGAGAGCGTAACTGCCTTTCGCTTAGAGGCGGCAGAAGAGAGCTTTACCTCTGGCACATTTGCAAGCTTTACAAATCTGGAGGCAGGGGCCGCGGCAGGCTAAGCGCACGGCAGGGAAGCAATGATGTCTTGGAATTTGTCCTCGATGGAAGGAGGGTCGGGCGGATCCATGGCAGAGCCGCCGACCAGCGAATGGCCCCCAATGGAGCTAGGGTTAGACGCTCAGAATTGCAGCGCAGCGCAGATCACAAACACATATACAACTTTGTATACTCATGTTCCAATGAAAGCAATCATGTTAATTCAAGTGGATGTTGCAGCAGTCTAGGTTTACACATTTCAAGATTACAGCTCAAAACACCAGCAACATGTATCATTCAATGGGTTCTCCAATATACGATATACACCAGCAACAACATATATCTTCCACACAGTATCAAGTAGCAATCAAGAGCTCATTAAATACACAACAAAGTGTACAAGTAAAACGCAGGAGTCATAGCTCATTTGCCAAGTTCAGGAATCAAGGTTCATGCATATAGATATAGGTTCTATCTCACAGCTCCAATACAGCACTCACGAGCCTCTTCAATAAGCAGCATATATATAGCTCATACAACAGACTTACTCCATTCAGGCTCATACTCCACGCAACATATATACAGCAGCCACACCATTCATAAATATGAAAATATTTCACTTCAAACTTCACGCAAAATCTAGGGTAAATTTAGGTTTTATGCAGTCTCCAACGGTCAGAGACAACACAATAAAAATATGCAACTTTTTACCTTCACGCAGTTTCAGAAAGGTGTGAATCTTCACTGCAGCAATCAGTATTCAAAAAACTCGCAGGCTCTTGAAGAGAGCAGTCTCCACGCAGATACTCATCACATCTTTACCTCCACGTTCTTGCAGAGAACAGTCTTCACGCAGGCAGCCCCCACGACTCCTCCAACGCTGGTATTGCCGATAACGTCAATCCTCCCATCGTTCTCCAACTGGTCATCAAGGAGGGCAGCTTACCTCCACACCATAGAGAAATCTACAAAATCCCCAACGCACTCAGATCAATATCAACGTAGTCTCAAATCGACAGCAGTCTCAATATCAACGTAGCCGCAGTCTCAAATCGATAGTAGTCTCAATATCAATGCAGCCTCAATCTCAACGCAGTCTCAAATCGACAGCAGTCTCAATATCAACGTAGCCGCAGTCTCAAATCGACAGCAGTCTCAATATCAACGCAGTCTCAAATCGACAGCAGTCTCAATATCAACGCAGCGTAGCCACGATTCACGACTTATACACAAACGTGGAATGTATCACTGATGGGTAAAATTAGGGTTACACTAATACGACGGAGGAGAGGTATCGCCACTATGTAGATATGCAGACCTAAGGATAGTCTGCAAAATGCAAGCAGGTAGAATGGCAGGAATTAAAATGCCTGAGACAGATTCACCAGGTGAATGCAGTAGTATACAATCGATTAGGGTTAGGCAGGTCTCCAAGAGAATAACGCATACAATGCATGCGACTGGCAGACTGACGGAGCAGGCAGAATGCCAGGACTAAAATGCAGCCAGGAGTTATGACAAACAACCAAGCTCTGATACCACTAATAGGTATAACTCCCGAATTCAATTCTATTCATGGCTAATGCATTTATACATTACATGTGGTGGTTGAGCTTCATCAACCTTTTCACCTTCCTATGTAACTGTTCATATTCCTATTATGTACACTAACGTATAATCCTGACGGATTATATTCCAACAAACAATAAGGTCATCTTGGTAGATTTCTATTATTTTCCCAATTAACTCATTGAAAGCATAATCCATGGCTCTTTGGAATGTTGCACCTGCATTCAAAAGACAAAAAGGCATCCTTAAATACTCAAATGTTCCCCAAGGTGAGGTGAACGTGGTTTTGTGTCGATCCTCCTTTTTTACTAGCACCTGGTTATATCCTGAGAAACCATCTAGCATGGACATTATACCAGATCCAGTTACTCTTTGCAGTAATGTTTCCATATCAGGTAGAGGGTAATTGTCTTTTATGCATGAAATATTCTAGTTTTGAAAATTGATGCATATCCTCAACTACCCGTTCTTTTTTCTTACCACAACCAAGTTTGAGCACCATGACGAATGCCTTGTTGGTGCAATGATGCCAGCTGCCAACATTTTCTATAGTTCTTTCTGGACCATGGATGCCAACTTGGGATTTATTCTTCTAAGTTTTTGCCGAAAAGGTTTAGCTTCTGACCTTAGGGGGATAGTATGTTGGAATACGTCATCCCGATAGGATTTTAACTCATCATATGTAAAAGCAAACACATCTCTGTATTCCTTTACTAACTCTATTAAATCCTTTCTTTCTTTATCAGAAGTACCTTTTCCGATTTTTTAATTTCTTGGTTCTTCCTCAGTACCAATGTTTATTTCTATGTAATCGCCCAACTTTATTGCTTCTTTCTTTTCATATCTATCTTGTTTATCAAAAGTGTGCTCCCATTCAATAACATTCATGGGAATAGGGTTTCTTGGCTGATCCTCTTTTTCAAAATGAGAACTTTGCTCATCCTGATAGTTGATTTGATAGTCGACAAATTCATGTATATTGTTAATAAATCTTATGATTTGACCGTCATCTTGAAAAACTTGCAAATGATCAAGGTTATCGAGGATTGAAGGCCTGAAATTTATTTCAAATTTTTCATCTCATTTTACCAATTCCTCCATGAACTCTAATGTCAAAGTTACAACTGCAAGTCTATCTGCCTCACTATTTTTTGTGCGGGGAACTGCTATAAGGTCTAATGCACTGAAATATTCCATGATGGCCCAAACTGTATTTTGATACTTTTTAAGCGTTTCACTTTTACATGCAAAAGTTTTCTTAACTTGGGAAATATTTAGATCTGAATCACCTTTGATACTTAACACTCTGATACCCATACCTTTAGCAATCTCAAGTCTTAAGACTAGTGCTTTATACTCCGCCACATTATTGGAAGCATCAAAATTCAAGTCTGTAAACAAAATTGAATTTCTTGTTTGAAGGTGAAGTTAGGACTATACCGGCTCCTTTTCTAGTTTTGGAAAAGGCTCCATCAAAACTCATTCTCCATAGCTCATCAGACCCTCATCATTAGCCTTTTCTCTCATGGGTATAAGATAATTGGCATAGATAGCATGGTTTCCCAGGTTATCTGTTTCACAAATATACTCATTATCTGGCTCATCAGGATCTTCTACATGATACTTTCTTTCCTTTTCTCTATATAACTTGACATGTGCATCTTCAGAAGCAGGAATCATGGCGCAAGTCCAGTCCATTTGAATAGATCCTCCTAGAGATGCAACCCATTTTCTCGACAACAACATTCCCCATCTGCCAGGAACATCTATGACCACTATGTCCATAGTTACACCTATGTCAGGGTACGCTGCTAGTTTGACTGGAAAATTTAGAATTATACCCACGACATCGATTTCCCTTGAATCCATGGCACATACATTCTGGTAAGGCCTTGAGATAGTTAAGCCCATTTGTTCCATGACTTTTCTAGTCATGATGTTTGATAACGCACCTGAATCAAGCATGCAATTGTGCAACAATTTGTTCTTTGCAATCATTGAAATGTAGAAGGCAGGATGATCTTCTTTATTAGGATCCCTACTATGCAAGATGATGGGGACATCTTCATTAAAGTTACTCATTTTTTTGGACAAATTTTCTTTTGGTTTATCCTTCTCATTTTCTTTTGAGTTGACTAGTTTATCTTTAGGTTTATTAGTAGTTGTTTCCTCGGATTTTTCAACCGTGTTTTCCTCAGGTTTTGCTAAGGTTTTCATAAAAATATCTCTTTGACTTGGAATTTTGAGGATCTCAATTATAGGGACAAAAATCTTAGCATTTGATAACCAATTACCCAAATCAATGTTTAGATCGAAAGGGGGAGGAGTTTTTACCTTTGGCGTACGTTGACTTGACTTGGTTGGGATCATCTTTTTCTTCCTCTGATAAGCCACCCCTTTGTACCTCTCCATAATCTGTTCAAGTGAAGGCTTTTCACCAAAAATCTTAGTAGCACTATCCTTTTCTTGACTGTAGTCTTTGGTTTGCTTCCATTTTTCTTTTGAAATATGATGAACTTGTCCTACATCATTTTTGTAGTCATGACCTGTAGGATGTCCTACAATGTTATTCATTTCCATTTGTTCTTGTTCCATAATGTAGCAGAATTTTGGATAAGTAGATTCTTCATGAAGTTCATCACAAGGCCAACAATTGGGAGGAACCTCATCAATCACCATGATGTTTTTTTCAAGTTGATTTGGAGGTCTTTGCTCATAAGGAGGATACTTCTTTTTCCACACTTGGTTTTGTCTAGGCTAGAAGTTTTTATGATTTTGAGAAACCTGTGCTTTTTCCATGTTGTTTATCCTATTTTGCATAGCACTCATTCGGGAGGTACAGTTTATCATCATTTGTTTCAACATGTTAGCTACCTCTTTCATTGATTCCTTGCCTTCATCTTTTCCTTCAAGTTCTACTGTTTTTCCTCTGGTATCCTGAGTTTTGGAAGATGAAGTGGTGCCTCTAACAAATCCCGAAATGTTAGACTTGTTTGCAGATTGCATGTTTCTGTCTATCTTCTCAGCTATTTCCATGGCTTTCTTCAGGTCGTCAGGTTCTTTGTCTCTAAGTTGGTACCTCATTTCTCCCTCGAATGCTTCTGTGTAATATATGAGAATTGAGGTATCTTATGATTTAATATCAGTCGAGCATCTGCCTACCATATCAATGAACTTTTTATTGAACTCTTCTATGGTTTCGTTTTCCTTCTTTTTAGTGTTTGTTAAGGCAGCCAAAAGGTTCCTTTTCTCTTTCCTATCCCCCCATCTTTTATTGAAAGTAGTTTCAAATTCTTTGAAGGTCTTGATACCGTCGTCATTCAGGGCGGTGAACCATTCAAAGGCATCAGCTTCAAGAGATAAGGCAAAAAACCTTATCTTTACATCTTCATGGTTGACGTTGTGACACCATTTATTGTAGCACTATGAAAAAACCAACAAATGAGAGTTAGCAGTTATAGCATCATTTCCATAAAAAGATGGAACCTTCTCAATGGATTTATCTAGGATGTTATGAGGTTGCCCAATTACATCAAAATAATCTAGAGGTTTAAATGAAGTACCCTTAGTACTATGTGAATTATTTGATTGAGAAGTATCAACAAATAAAAGGTGAATATCTAAGATTGACTAAGATGAAAGATCGTCAAGGATCTTACGAGAAGCTAGCTTGCTATTCCTCCTATGGTAAACATTTTTAGGCTTAGGAATGAACTGAAGCAAGCCTTCAGAGTTTCTTCTTGTACAATGCCTTGGTAAAATTAAAGGTAGTGGAGTTGCCAGATGATCTGAGTAAGTTGATTAAACTACAACATTCATCAAACAAAGCAAAAAACAAGAATGAAAACTCAAAAGTCGTATTCTGGGAATAGAAAGATTTATCGTCGGCAATAGCGTCAAAATGTTGCCGCCTAATTTGCACCTTGGGTAGCATGACAGAAATCATCAAGCCACTGGGTGCGATCTTGGGGGCAACCTCAAGCCAAGTGCTGTCACCCGATACTCAGCTCCTCCGTCTAGGCCAACTCTTAGCGAAGCCAAGGGGGGTGGACCCTAATGAAAAGTAAAATCTAAGGTTTTTACTCTACAAAATAAATAAATGATTCTAGGAGTTTACGTGAAATGAATTAAAACCTTAACAATGAGTTACTGCAAATGAATTGAATTATAACAACAACATTTATCATTCACACACCATTCATGACAACATGCGGAATTTGATTTAATCAATAGAAAACGAAGAAGGCCAGTGCCAGTGAAATGGAGTGCTTGTGTATGAGGGTTGCTGCTGTAGTCTCATATAAGTATTGCAGTGTCTCGTTGGTAAGTTTTAAGATTAATTAGAGGAGTGGATTAAGGAGTGGGTAAATTGTTGGTTGATTTTATTTATGTGGTAATGATCTTCATTAGCTTAGGGGATGAGAACTTGCAATATACTCGGAGGTATGGGGAGTATGTCCAAAACCATTAATAGATGCGACTCCCCGCAAGGAATATGTGGGTTGGTTGGAGTCTCTGAGACTTGTTCAACACTACGCCGAACAAGGGTGTAGCCTAACAATGTCTCAAGGTCACTACCCAGTTATTCTTGCTTCCTTTGGGGATTTTCACACCGCAACAGCTTAATTCGAGGCGTTGGATTTTCGCCTAGGTAGAGTTATTTTTGAAATGGAAAACTAATTAAGCTAGTCACTTAAATCCCTTTCTGATTCTACCAACTGATCAGTCGAAGCTGCAGTGGAAGTAGAGCATATGGGGATGAAGGCCTTGTAAATTTTAAAAGTTTTAGAACAGGTTTTTTCTTATTACAAAGATAAAGCCCAAGAGTCTCTTTCCAAGTTCAGTACTTGGGCAAGCCCTTGTCCATGAACTTGTAATCGAGAAAGCAAGGGGGTTTATTTTAAACAACAAAGAAAAGCATGAAACCCGAGGTTCTCTAATTACTACACCACTCAAATATTTTTCCTTATGGTAGTTCGGTATAGCGCAGTGGGTAAGTATTCAAATTACCTTTGCAAAACTTAAATAAAGCATAAAATGATAAAGAAAAACAACTACGCTAACAACAAATAAAGAAAATAGAAAAAAGGACACCGACACAAATCTCCCTAGGGGGGATGGGGACACGGTTCTAATGAGCCTACTCAAACTTTATTTTTGCTTTTACAATGATGCTAAAGAATGTGCACTTTGGTCCTCAAATTGGGATCCAAAGGCTTACAACTTGTTAAAAAAGAATAATTTTTATGTGAGGGGAAGCTTTGTTTGTCTTCTTTTTGTCGGTTTTGTGAAAATTTGTCGATGTTTCCCTCTCTTTTATCGCAAACCTGCAAAAAAAAACCAACAACTGTTAGTGGACTGTGCCCAAAAGCACTTTAAGAGTGCTTTGGGAAAACTTCCAAAGTTTGCAAAAAACAATTCTAAGAACAACCGAATAAAAAAAACAAAATATAAAAAAAGCAAGTAAAGCAAGCTAGAAAGCTTGCCTTCTTAGGTTCTTTGCTTGCTTCTTGAAGAGAATCGAAAGCAAATCTCAAGCACTATATGCCAAATAGATTAAGTGAAAGCTCTTTAATCTTGTTAACCAAGTAATTTGAAATTTAACTTTAAACTTGCGAGAAGAAGGCTAGATCTAATCTTTTAAAGAACAACTTATAAGTACGCAATAAGATCTAGACTTGGAAATTTAAATCTACTTTACATGTCTTTGAAATGTAAATAGAAGCAAAGTAACAAGAACCAAATTAAATTTGAAATTTTTTTTGAATCAAGAAGTGATAGAACCAGATGGAGCAAGAAGTAGAAAAGGGATGGTGACGCCTCCTTTGGTGGGATTCGAGGGATGATGCTTTCTCGTCCGAAACTACTGGAGAAAAGGGAGAGTCCACTCGCTCATCAGATGCTCCAGCTCGGGTTTCCTGTAAAATACCTTCAACAAAATGCCAAGGGGATTAAAAGCACCTGTCTGAAATGATGAGAAGATAAGCAATATTATAGATCCATACAAAAAATTATATAAAAAATTATGTACAGCTTAAGTATGACGTGAGAGTCTTCTTCACCAAAAACATGTGATATTATACAACATCACATTGCAATTTATCCAATAGTCAAGCTCCAACTCCCTCATGAAGAGGGGTCCACGATTTGGTTAGCACCGCCACAACATGGTTAACCTGATCACTAATTTGAGGTTGACGTCACAATACTATACTCCCTCGCTACCTCATAAAAAAACTCATGCACGGTAAAGACCAAGGTTTTCTTGCTAAGGTGGATAATAAAAGGGGGGTCCACTCTTGGTTAACGCAGCCCCTTTCACCATGTTCACAATTTCCTTGAAGCGTAATGTCATCCCTCATAATATCACCTTCAAAACATCATTTTAAAACCAAACTTTGAATGCCTATGATGTTGATGAAATTGTCATTGATGCCAACATGGTCTTGATGTCATTGATGCCACCACTTTGCTGAAGATGTTGAAGAGACCCAGCTGATGATGCTAAAGACCCTAAGCCCTGGTGGATGTTGATCAGCCCATGATGTCTCCTACTTGATGAAGATGCCCCTGGAACCTTGTAGCATGATGACGCTCTTGCACATGACATATGGAAGCCCTAGTGGCTTAATAGAAAGTTGACATAAGCACTTGATGTTGTTGATGATATATGGTTCTATTTATGATCATGGAGGTGGAGCCCATGGACATTTTTTTAAGAAGACCTTAAGTTGTGAAGAAGTCCCTTATGTTGAGGAAATAGCCACTTGAAGTTTAAAATCAGTCAAAAGAATGGTGAAGTCAGCTCAGTCAAAAGGATATAAAAATAATAATAATAATTAATAAAGTACATTATTGACACAAATGAGGTGAAATAAAAAGGATGGTATAAAATAAAGTTGACCGTTGAGTGGTAATTATTTTTTAAACATAAACATACCATACTTCCTAAAATGCTGCCCTATTTCATGAAGTGGACAACATGTGGAGGTGTATTTAAAAACACTAAGCTCAAACCAACGAAGGAATGAGATGAGAGAAATTGCTAACATTAGACCGTTTTTTTTAATTGGTGGAAATTTTCGTGGGGGAGTAGCTCGCTGGCTGAAGGAGCAGTGTGTGGAAATTTCGGGACAGCTCAGAGAAAATTTGCGGCAGCTTGCTCTGAGATTGTTTGTGGAAAATTTTCTTTTTTTACACGCTGGCTGAGGAACTTTTCATTGGAGCAACTCGCTGAACTAAGGCAAGCTCGCCTGTATTGTTGTGGAGAAGAGGACAGCCATTCGTGGGCTTTAGAGTGATAATTTTTGGTTGGAAAGAAGCTTTTTGGAAACCCTAATAAAACCCTAGTAAGAGATACATTCTCCCTACTCTGAGTTTATTCTTCAATCGTTCAGATCTATCCACAGCCAGCATTGTCTCGTCCAGTTTCCAGCGTACATGTTTTCACTGCAGTCAGCCAAGTGATTTCAGGATATTCTCCATTGAGGGAAAGCTGGAAAGTTGATCATTGATGAGGATAGAGGCAGTGAACGTGCTTCACGAAAGTCAGCATCCTGAATATGATTTTTTTTTTTATCAAAGAAGATATTTGCCCGTTAGAATTTTTGAGAAGCAGATTTGAAAATAGGAACGATCTGCCTTATTGCTTCATTTCTCAATTCAAGACTGTCTTGACAGTTCGCCATCAAACTTACGTGGGAGATTGAGCGTGATGCAAACAGTCCCGATTTGGCAGATCCGATTTAAAGTCTACAAACAGTCTTTCGCTGATCTGGTGTAGAGTTTGGGCTGAGTTTTCGTTGGAATGGAATCGAATCAAATTGGTTGCATTAATATCTGCAAATTGGTTGCATTAATATCTGCAAAGCTTGGAATGGAATCGAATCAATGAATATTTTGCAGGATGTTTGAAGTGAAATTGGGTAGAGGCTCGGGGGTATGAAGTTCACTCACCCTGGAAACTTTTCACGAGCGGACTAATCCATTCACCTTCAGCATCAGGTTTGTGAAGACTTTGTAAGATCTCTGTTAAAGTTGTTAAGTTCGTTTGGTAGAATTGGAGGACGTGGGTTCTTCCACAGTGTAGCTGCAATTGGGAGTATTCTTACTCAACATCTAAACCAAACTGTCCACTATAGTGAGCTGCTACAGGCAGGAAGAAAGGATCTGTGACTTATACTAGTCACCTACAGGATCATTGAACAGCAGCAAAGTTCCTATCATTGGTGGAAGGAGTGAAAGAAGAACAGGATGAAGTGGGCAGATTTGAGTCAAGGATGAAGTCAAAGGACAACGGTTAATCACGAGGGAATTTCCTAACTGTGTAAGCAGCTTTAATACTGTTTCTTTTGTTTTTTAGAAGTCTGTAAGGGTGCCCTTTTGGATAATTAAGTGAGCTGGCTTGTTGGGTTCTTTGGAAGAGACTATGTGAAGTTTGGTTAGTAAAGGGTTGATCGAAGGTTATAGGAGCAGACCTTATTCTTGTTGAAAAGAGCAGACTTGTAGCATTGTGGTTTAAACATGTTTGAAGACAGAACTATGTTTGATAAGCATCCTTGAGGATGAAGTCTGTACTTCTTGACAGTATTAAAACCGGACGGATGTATACACAGTGATTTGGACAGCTAGAAGAGCATGAAGTCTTCTGTAATGCACCTGTTTGTGGAGCAGTTTTGAAAGTAACTAACCTTGTTTAAGACCTGAAGAGTTGAAGTAAGTAAAGCAGACTTGTAGCAGATTTGTGGATAATTCTGATCCAGGTTGTGAATCAGATTTATGACCTAGTTGGTGAGAGCAGATTTGGAGAAGTGTGAACAGCCTTGAAGACATACATTGTGCACTTTAATGATGACAAAGAGTGATGCACAGTTGAGGCTGATAACAGCCCTAGAAGTTGTGGATAAAGTATTTGGATCTTTGAAGTCCAAGACAGCTCTAGTATTGACAGGCCTAACTTGTTGAAGATTCAACCAAATAAACTTGCAGCAGAAGATAGGACCAGCAACCAAGTGAACCAGACAATGGTGATACACCTACAGCAAAAGACATGATGATTAGATGACAATTGGCATGGCAATAGCAGACTTGACATGTGTATTCATGAGGCTTCTTGAGCAGTGATTGATGAGCAAAGCAGAGCTTGTTGAGCAGACCATGATGAGCAGCAGTGAACAGTGTTCCAGCAGAGTTGTAGGTGAGCAGATGAGCATGAGCTGAGACAGTTGACCGCAGATTGATGAGTTGATGTGACAGTAAGCTTTAATGTAAAAGAAAGCTTGTCTTGCTTCTGAGGTTAGGATACCTCAAACCCTTCTTAGCAGAGTCTAAGAAAACCAGGCAAGGTCCTGGATACAGAGTAGGTGCTCTATGTATCAGTAGGTGCTGATTTTGCCTAACGGTTGTAGCCGAACCAAAATGATATAAAAATATTACAAATTTATATGGTGTGGTGTTCTTTTGTGTTGTAGGGTGCTCTTCTGTGTTATGGTTTTTGATAAGTTAAATGCTATGTGAATGATGATGTTATGAAATGATTATGGTAAAGTAATGGAATGATGAACAGGTAGCTAACTGAGAAAAGTTGTAAAAATTGCTTTACACTGATTCACCCCCCCTCTCAGTGTCAACAATTGGTATCAGAGCGGGCCTTCGTCACGAGCCTAGCAAGCTTGAAGGAGATCCTTAGACACTATGGAGGAAAAGAAAGAGTCATCAAGCAATGATGTCCCTGTACTGGATGTTGCAGATTATTTCAGTTGGAGGAGCAAAATGAAGGCTTATCTGAAGAAGTTTGGTGTTTGGGAAATTGTCATCAATCCACCCGCTCCATCAAACAAGAAAGGAAAATCAGCTACACAGAAGGAAGCGAAGAAGGACAACACTACAGCCTTGAAGTTCCTCATGGATGGACTTCCCAGCTCAGTGAAGGAAAGTGTAGGAGAGCACACTTCAGCAAAAGACCTATGGTTCAAGCTGGAGAGTGAGTATCAGAAGGCAAGACCGGAACCTGAAAAGACAGATCAGAAATCAGAAGACAAGCCCCCAGAAGAGCTAAATCAAGAAGAAGATAAACAGGAAGAGGACTCTAGTAAAGGTATGGACTCTTGTAATTATGATAGCTAGTGTGATGAAATTGAGAAGGTTCTTGCAGATGATGATGAAGCAATGTTGAAAGCTAAACAGAGAATTATAAACTATGTATGCCACATAGATCTCAGAGCAGATTGGTTCTTGAACAAAGTTGATCTTAATCAATCTGATTACAAGGCGTTTAGGATGACAACCTTTGATTATATGGATAATCTTCAAAAGCAGAATGTTGAACTAAAGGAGTTGCGTAAGAAACTTAAGCATGAAGGAGTAGGTTGGCTGAAATTGCTGAAGGAAAAGGAAGTAGAAAAGGAACAACTAAAGATTGATTTGATCGATCGAACCCTAGAACAAAAGAACCATGATAAAGATTCAAAAATACTTGAAGAAACAAGAGAGGTAAATCATGACTTGAAGACTCAACTGGAGGAAGCCAAGAGGACAGAAGAAATCTTGAAAAGACAGCTAGAAGAGAAGGAGGAAATAGTCCAGAAGCTGGAAATGGAGGTAGTTGGTCTCAGGAAGAAAGGTAAGAAAAATGAAGCCTTGGTCAAGCTCCAGGACAGTTCAATTGTCCTAGATAAGATCTTAGATTGCCAAAGATCTCCCCTCGACAAAACTGGTCTTGGTTACAAGAAGAACAAAGAAAAACTTGAAGATGCCACTTGGTCTCTGAAGACTCCAGTAGCAGGTCCATCAACGTCCAAAGCTGCTCCCCAGGCACCTGCGCATGACAACAAGGAGTTTGGAAGTTCAAAGATGAAACAAGGAGTTAAGTCTGTTCATCAAAGCAACTTCATAAAGGAAACAGCTCCAAGACCTAGGTATGAAAGTGGTTTCAATGGTTATTGTTATTCTTGTTCTAACTTTGGTCATAAGGCTATGGATTGTAGATTCCATGGAAGAAGAAGGGCTGGAAGCCCCAATGTCACAGTTAGATGTTGGACATGCAATCAAGTCGGACATGTTGCTGCCACATGTCGCACAGTGAGATGCTACTCCTGCAGTGGGTTTGGACACAAAGCCCATGAATGTGCCAGTCAAAGAAGTCAACCAAGAAGGAGTACTTCATACATATTAGCAAGAAGATTTGAAGATCAGAAGACAAATGCCTACAGTCAGGGATATGCTCAGGCATGGAGAAATGAAGTGGATCAAAGAAGTATTGGAAGTTCCAACAGCTCAGTTAGGTGCTGGTCATGCAACAAATTTGGGCTCAAAGCACAAAATTGTTGGAATGATATGAGAAGACTAACATATAGCTCAACCAAGAAAACCAGCAAGGACAATGAAGGAACAGATGCTCAAAGGATAGATGCCAAGAAGCAGGTATGGATAAGGAAGACCGAGCAGTTGCAGATAGGAGAAGCTGATCAGAGCAAGGAGGATGGCTGCCATATGGCTAGCCAAGTGTAAGGTCTCTCAAAGACCTTAGACCACCTTGAGTTCATGAGGCTGGAGAGTGAACTCAGAGGAGAAAGGATAGTGACTCCAGGCATACAGACAGGTCCTAGGATCGTGTATATTGACAGGGGGAGCAGTCAACAGTGATCAGAGATTTCAGAGACAGGTATGTGGACACCCTTTGCCATTGATGCCAAAGGGGGAGAGATGAAGACAAAGGGAGAGATGCAGAAAAAGGGGAGCATGCTCATAGGGGGAGCATGAGTTGTTGTCATCAATGACAAAGGGGGAGATTGTTGATGAAATTGTCATTGATGCCAACATGGTCTTGATGTCATTGATGCCACCACTCTGCTGAAGATGTTGAAGAGACCCAGCTGATGATGCTAAAGACCCTAAGCCCTGGTGGATGTTGATCAGCCCATGATGCCTCCTGCTTGATGAAGATGCCCCTGGAACCTTGTAGCATGATGATGCTCTTGCACATGACATATGGAAGCCCTAGTGACTTAATAGAAAGTTGACATAAGCACTTGAGGTTGTTGATCATATATGGTTCTATTTATGATCATGGAGGTGGAGCCCATGGACATTTTTTTAAGAAGACCTTAAGTTGTGAAGAAGTCCCTTATGTTGAAAAAATAGCCACTTGAAGTTTAAAATCAGTCAAAAGAATGGTGAAGTCAGCTCAGTCAAAAGGATATAAAAATAATAATAATAATTATTAATAAAGTACATTATTGACACAAATGAGGTGAAATAAAAAGGATGGTATAAAATAAAGTTGACCGTTGAGTGGTAATTATTTTTTAAACATAAACATACCATACTTCCTAAAATGCTGACCTATTTCATGAAGTGGACAACATGTGGAGGTGTATTTAAAAACACTAAGCTCAAACCAACGAAGGAATGAGATGAGAGAAATTGCTAACATTAGACCGTTTTTTTTAATTGGTGGAAATTTTCATGGGGGAGTAGCTCGCTGGCTGAAGGAGCAGTGTGTGGAAATTTCGGGACAGCTCAGAGAAAATTTGCGGCAGCTTGCTCTGAGATTGTTTGTGGAAAATTTTCTTTTTTTACACGCTGGCTGAGGAACTTTTCATTGGAGCAACTCGCTGAACTAAGGCAAGCTCGCCTGTATTGTTGTGGAGAAGAGGACAGCCATTCGTGGGCTTTAGAGTGATAATTTTTGGTTGGAAAGAAGCTTTTTGGAAACCCTAATAAAACCCTAGTAAGAGATACATTCTCCCTACTCTGAGTTTATTCTTCAATCGTTCAGATCTATCCACGGCCAGCATTGTGTCGTCCAGCTTCCAGCGTACATCTTTTCACTGCAGTCAGCCAAGTGATTTCAGGATATTCTCCATGGAGGGAAAGCTGGAAAGTTGATCATTGATGAGGATAGAGGCAGTGAACGTGCTTCACGAAAGTCAGCATCCTGAATATGATTTTTTTTTTTTTGTCGAAGAAGATATTTGCCTGTTAGAATTTTTGAGAAGCAGATTTGAAAATAGGAACGATCTGCCTTATTGCTTCATTTCTCAATTCAAGACTGTCTTGACAGTTCGCCATCAAACTTACGTGGGAGATTGAGCGTAATGCAAACAGTCCCGATTTGGCAAATCCGATTTAAAGTCTACAAATAGTCTTTCGCTGATCTGGTGTAGAGTTTGGGCTGAGTTTTCGTGTTTTCCTTTAGTAGCAGCAGCATTCATACATACAAGTATTATCTGCAAATTGGTTGCATTAATATCTGCAAAGCTTGGAATGGAATGGAATCAATGAATATTTTGCAGGATGTTCGAAGTGAAATTGGGTAGAGGCTCGGGGGTATGAAGTTCACTCACCCTGGAAACTTTTCACGAGCGGACTAATCCATTCACCTTCAGCATCAGGTTTGTGAAGACTTTGTAAGATCTCTGTTAAAGTTGTTAAGTTCGTTTGGTAGAATTGGAGGACGTGGGTTCTTCCACAGTATAGCTACAATTGGGAGTATTCTTACTCAACATCTAAACCAAACTGTCCACTATAGTGAGCTGCTACAGGCAGGAAGAAAGGATCTGTGACTTATACTAGTCACCTACAGGATCATTGAACAGCAACAAAGTTCCTATCATTGGTGGAAGGAGTGAAAGAAGAACAGGATGAAGTGGGCATTTTTGAGTCAAGGATGAAGTCAAAGGACAGAGGCTAATCACGAGGGAATTTCCTAACTGTGTAAGTAGCTTTAATACTGTTTCTTTTGTTGTTTAGAAGTCTGTAAAGGTGCCCTTTTGGATAATTAAGTGAGCTGGCTTGTTGGGTTATTTGGAAGAGACTATGTGAAGTCTGGTTAGTAAAGGGTTGATCGAAGGTTATAGGAGTAGACCTTATTCTTGTTGAAAAGAGCAGACTTGTAGCATTGTGGTTTAAACATGTTTGAAGACAGAACTATGTCTAATAAGCATCCTTGAGGATGAAGTCTGTACTTCTTGACAGTATTAAAACCGGACGGATGTATACACAGTGATTTGGACAGCTAGAAGAGCATGAAGTCTTCTGTAATGCACTTGTTTGTGGAGCAGTTTTGAGAGTAACTAACCTTGTTTAAGACCTGAAGAGTTGAAGTAAGTAAAGCAGACTTGTAGCAGATTTGTGGATAATTCTGATCCAGGTTGTGAATTAGATTTATGACCTAGTTGGTGAGAGGAGATTTGGAGAAGTGTGAACAGCCTTGAAGACATACATTGTGCATTTTGATGATGACAAAGAGTGATGCACAGTTGAGGCTGATAACAGCCCTAGAAGTTGTGGATAAAGTATTTGGATCTTTGAAGTCCAAGACAGCTCTAGTATTGACAGGCCTAACTTGTTGAAGATTCAACCAAATAAACTTGCAGCAGAAGATAGGACCAGCAACCAAGTGAACCAGACAATGGTGATACACCTACAGCAAAAGACATGATGATTAGATGACAATTGGCATGGCAATAGCAGACTTGACATGTGTATTCATGAGGCTTCTTGAGCAGTGATTGATGAGCAAAGCAGAGCTTGTTGAGCAGACCATGATGAGCAGCAGTGAACAGTGTTCCAGCAGAGTTGTATGGTGAGCAGATGAGCATGAGCTGAGACAGTTGACCGCAGATTGATGAGTTGATGTGGCAGTAAGCCTTAATGCAAAAGCAAGCTTGTCTTGCTTCTGAGGTTAGGATACCTCAAACCCTTCTTAGCAGGGTCTAATAAAACCAGGCAAGGTCCTGGATACAGAGTAGGTGCTCTATGTATCAGTAGGTGCTGATTTTGCCTAACGGTTGTAGCCGGACCAAAATGATATAAAAATATTACAAATTTATATGGTGTGGTGTTCTTTTGTGTTGTAGGGTGCTCTTCTGTGTTATGGTTTTTGATAAGTTAAATGCTATGTGAATGATGATGTTATGAAATGATTATGGTAAAGTAATGGAATGATGAACAGGTAGCTAACTGAGAAAAGTTGTAAAAATTGCTTTACACTGATTCACCCCCCCTCTCAGTGTCAACATATGAGTGGATGTATAAATCGCTAGTCACATGGGACCCTTTCCATGCCACTCCAATCAATTTTTAATTGATTTTGACTTTTTAAAATTTTGACTTTACTGTGAATATGTCCAAATTTAGCATTAAATGCCATCTTGATGGAATTTTAGCCAAATAGTGCCTCATGGGGTGCTCCGGCTGCCCAACTAATGTGGAAAGTGGTCCTAGGAGTAAAGTGGGCGCTTCGAGTGTGAAAACAAGTGTCCCCATGTCAGAAACGGACTCCGTATTTGACTTTTGTTACATTTTGGAGTTTTTTAATTAAACCATTAAAAACGCCTAAAAAAGCGGGAAAAAATATTTTTTTCGGAAACCGACGAAACTCTAGGGGGACCTAGTACATGTCCATACGACTCAATTCGAGTGTCTAGCATGTTGAAAAACACTGACACGAAGGCTCTAATAACCTCCTAAGGCTGAAACACCAAGATGACTACCCCAACTTTGAAAGTGTGAGTGAAAAACTCAGAAATTTTTAGTCATTTGTTGAACAACCAAGAATAACCAAGGGAAAAAACACTCTGGGATAGGTGGCTTGATGCTTCAGTTTGGGAAGTCGAGCCTTTTATAAAAAAATAAATGCTAGGACATATTTTACAATTTCCCAAAGGGGGTATGAACATGTGTTACAAAAAATAAAATAGCCATGAAGGCTTGAAAGGACTTCTGAACTTTGAATACGAACAAGTATCTTGTTCATCATTGGCGGCTCACTTTTGTTGATAATATGTGTGATTGATAAGAAAGAAGTGGGAATCTGATATTTGGTTAAAGATTTAAAAGGAAAGGCAAGTAAGTAACCGGGTTTGCAATACTGATTCACCCCCCACCTTCCCCCCTCTCAATATTGTTTGTCTGTTCTTCAATTATAACTTTAAACTGTGCATCTTGCCAACAATTAATTTCTACAGTTTGTTTTTCCTTTTTCTGAAATCTTTGACACATTTCTATTTTTTGTAACTTTAGTATCTCATGAGTCATTACCACCATATATTGCTATTGTTTTAATAACACGTATAAAGGTAGTGCTAAGTGTTGACCACAAAATTCAACTAGGTGGACAACGATGTACCATGCACATGTTGGATATGCCTTGAAGATAAGAATGAAGTACTTAATAATTATATCAAGCGAGACAACTCTTCTTTTCTTCTTTTCGCTATTAAATTTCTACATCTCTGCGAGGGATTTTGTAAGGATATGTCAGCATGAAAGTCTAGTTTTTTGTAACCTAATCACCTAAGACTTAGTCATTAGGGAAGTCCTTTCATCGAGTGTTTTTTTCACTTGGATAGTTAAAATTTATTTTTAGAGATTTTAATTATTTGAGTTTTTCACTCAAAATTACCTCCAAAGTGGTGAAAGATGTTCTAGTGATTCATTCCATGGGGTGATTAGGGCATAGGAATGTTCTATATTACCATGCTAGACACTATCCAGAGTCTTACGGAATTTCATTAAGTTTTGCATAGGTTTTTTTAATTTTTTGTCATTAAAAATTGTCACTCAAGACAATTTGTTGTAATGTAAAAGAGGGTTACTTGGTCCTTTTTAATGTTGTATAGGGGTATGGGTACTCAATACAAATGGCATGAGACCCCCTACACCCTAGGGCCATATTTGAAGTCATTCGTACAAGTATTACTATGGTTTTGGTCACTTTTTCTTAGGTCAGTCATGGAAATCAGGAAATTGGGAATTTAATTAGAGTCAAATTTTGGAAAAGTGACTATAGTCACTTGGGGTGGCCTAAGACAAATTTAAGATCCAAAGGGGGCCCCCCAAGCAAGCATGTAACAAGTTTTGAGTTGCCCACTCTAGGGGGTGTGCCCTCCTCTCTTTGATTGGTTGGGTGAGTGAAAGGCAATGGGAGGGACCCCACTATGGTGGTTTCCTCTCCATTTGACATAACAATAAGGTTAAAAGCATTAAAAGGGGGGTTTCTCTCCCCATATTTGAGATCCCAAACCATGGCTTTGTCCTCCTTAAGGAAATTCACCCCCCTCTCTTGGGTCCCCCTCTCTCCCTTATGACACTTTCCTAGCTTGCAAAGACCCTCTCTCTGTCATTTTTCCTATTTAAGGAGGACATTCCTCCTCATTTGGGTTGGACTCAACTATGCTCTTGCTTCATTTTTCTCATGCTCTCTTGCTCTTTTATTCTCCCATTGCTCCCATTCTTGCTCTCTTGCTCCATTCTTGTCCAAGAGGAGCCATTGTACTTTCAAGTTTGGATTATAATATATGAAATCTTTGGAGGAAGTATTGTCCATTCATTGTGATTGAAGTGATCTTGTTTCATTCTTGGTTCGTTTTGTATTTGGAATCTCAAGTAAAGTTTTTTGCTTGAGAATAGTATTGTAATAGTTTTGTTGCATGCTATGTGGGTTGTTTGCTTAGAATTTGGGAAGTTAAAGTATTTATAGCTTGAATATTTTGTTTCTCAAGTCTGTGGATTTCTCACTCCATTTGCATTGTTGAGCTAATTTTGTTATAGGTTTTTCCAAGTTTGGAAAGTGGGATTACCGGGTGGAATACCCCACTGTCCAACAAATTTCGAAAATTACTTGCCATTTTTACTAACATTCTTATTCTTATTGCAGCTCTTAAATACTTCATTTTGCACTCAAATATTATCATTTCTCAAGTTTTTACATGCTAGTTTTGCCTTAGAAAAAATTTCTGATTTTTGCATGAAATTTTTTTAGTTTGTTTAAAACTCATTTCTATGACTTTTGTGCTATAATTGTTTGTTGTTTTGTGCAGGTTTCTGATCTCACAGGGGGAGGGAATGCTCAAATTCAGGCCCTAGCAAGCACCAACAACACCCAAGAGGGTCTACTTCAAGTCCCTTGCAAAAAGTGGTTAAAAAATCACTCTTTCTCTCTCATTTCTTAATAAATATTAGTTCTTAAATCTACATCTTTGTAACAAGCCCAAGAGAGTCTCTTGGGCTTGACTTTGTTGTGCTTCATTTCGAGTTTTCAGTACTTAGTGATTTTGGTTTCGGTTACATGTAAGTGAAGTGGCTCTGCCCATCCTTGCATGACCTTGTAAGTTGCTTGGATTTAGATTAGTTTACTTCATTGTTTGTTTTCTTTTTTCCTGCACTTCACAAGTGAAGTGGCTCTATCCATCCATGTGAAATAGCGTTGGATAGCATTTTTATTTTGCTTATTTCCTTTTGCCCGCACCTCACAATTGAGTAGGCTCTGCCTCTGTTGTGATATCGCGCTTAGCTTGTTTTGTTTAATTTTTTCTTTAAGGATAAAATTTACCATAAGCCCCGTTTTTTTCCCCATATCCTCTCTCTTCGTCGATTCGACCGATCTAGGGTGACGAGAAAGGGCAAAGATTTTTGTTGGCTAGTTTAATAGGCACCCAAATAAGTATCTTCATTAGAAAGGAGAAAAGTAGGCTTGACCTGTGGAGCTAGTGGGGTAGAGGTCGTGAGGGGCTTCATGGCACTTTGTGTCCTCCAGTTGAGCACCGAGCAAGTTTCGAGTTTGACCCGTGGAGCTAGATGGAAACCTTGTGTTCTCGTGTTGAGCACCCGACATAGTCTCTTGGGGTAGACATTCAGAATAGTTCATTTATTTGCAACAAACACCTTAATTTCCTAAGTCAAAAAGAGACATAAAATTTACTATAATTTACAGGACCACTTGCATAACATTGTTATAATCATGGACACTTCTCTACTTTGCAAGCACTTTATTTTAACTTGTTCATTTACTGGAAGTCATCTTGTTCTTGTATATTTGTTAAAGTAAATGAGTGGATGCTTTAGGAAAATTATTTGAAGTTGATTATTATGACTCCATAGCTTGAGTAGAGACGACACTGGCCATTTTGATTATTTGATTGTTTCTCTCTTGTATACATTACTGGTTGATTGTTAAAGGGTTTGCTTGACATTGAAATATTCGCATCATTGCACGCTGATTGTCATTTTTGTAATTTACAACTCCCAGAAAACAGTCTTAAAAAAAAAAACTTAGTAAGTAGGGACTACCCCCCTTGGCCTTTAGGAGTTGTGGTCTAAACGGAGGATTTTAGAACCGAGGTGATAGTGGGTTCTCAACTCATAAGTTTCCCTCAAGAACACACACAACGGTTGGGAGACTTACCCGTGTCCAAGTGTGCTTTAGGCGACAACACTAATTAGGCACATAAAATGTGTAATAATTAGGGGATTTAGTTTGATTTGTATCATCTGCAATAATGAGCCCTATTTTTATCTCATATGATTTCCTTGCCATTCCTTTTATGTTTATTATATCATTCATTGTCTTTATTCACATCCCCAACTTATTCTAGTTATTGCTTCACTTCTCTTTGGCAAATGCTTATCGTTTTCCCCTATTTCTGCAACATTCATGTCCAAGTTCCGATAGGAAACTGTTAGTGAAATCCAACATTGACTAGTTATTTAACTTCATGAAAGGTTCTTTGTAAGTTTATAACTGTCTTTAGAATTTTGTGCGTTGTCTAATTAAATAAAAATCCTTATGGTCTTTAATTTATTTTTACATTTTGACTCTTGAATCTTTTACTATAGAGGATGTATGATGCTCGAAAACACTTTTGTGTGACTGGAAAATGTGTCTTGCCAGATATCTTCATTCACTAAAACTTTGTGACAATGGCTTTGAACCCAAAACTGGTGGATTGATATTCAATGCTCTTTGTCAGTATAATTCAGATCTTTCTGTTCTCGAACTTTGTGACAATAAGGTGAGCATTCTTTACAATATTATGATCCTTTCTTTATTTAATTGAACTTGTAGCTAATCTTGAATATAAACAAATCTTTGATAACAATTTTTTTTCCTTGGCTAGTATTGATATTAAATCTTTCCATGGCTGCCATTTCATTAGTGATCTCTTTGTTGAAGTTGCAGCTTTCTGGCTGGCTTTCCTGGCAAGATGGGACTTTTCCCCATTGTAGTTCATTACTGCCAAATGAAATACGGTTCTTGCAATCACTAACTACTCTTAATCTAAGGTTTATGCCTTCTCAAACCTCCTGTTAACCTTGTTTTTTTTTCTGATTACGAGTCCATGGGGCATTTGCAATTTATGAAAATTAGTTGTTTAATCTCAGGGGAAACTTTCTAGAAAGCAAGGATGTGGAAATATTAAAAATATTCCTGCAGTGTATGCCTCAGCTGCAAAATGTGGACTTAAGTGATAATCCTTTAGGAGACGATGGTGTAAGGTTAGGTATTTGAATCTCTATTTTAACATCAGCACATAGGATTGATTTTTCATGCATGAAAGATTGTATAACTTTGGACTGAACTCACTGCAGGACCCTGATTCCCTATTTCCGAGAGATTTCTGAAAGGGATGTATCATTGGTAGATGTCAAGATTGCAAATTGCAACATTTCTTTTGCAGGGGCATCTTCGCTTTTTGACAGCCTCTCAACTTTCAAGAAGCCACTGCGTTCACTATCAATTGCCCATAATGGCCTTGGCAGGTAAATATATGATAATAAAGTTGCTGAGACATAATATTACGGTATTAATATCTGATGTCTTACAAAAATCCATCTCTTATAGCTAAGATTACCATCAAATGCAGTTCTATCGCAACCTCTCTAGCAAACTTTATGAAAAAAGGCCATATCGAAAGGCTTGACATTGGAGGCATTGGACTTGGTTCTACTGGATGCAACCAACTCCAGGAAGCAATTTCCTACAGCCAAGGACTTGTTTATCTGAACATGAGGTAACTATTCTTCAACATTTTGTCTATGCTGTTGTTTATTTATGAAGGGTGACTATTAGACACTTTTTGCAGTGGGTATTATAATAGAAAAAGAAATATCAACTTTTGGTTTAAAATTTTAAATTCCGATGCTAATGTTTGCATATGCTGGAATTCTACAGAAAAAATCGTGCTGGCTCCGCTGCTGCAACTATGTTATCCAAGCTTATCTCACATTCAAATAAAATAAGTGTAATTGATGCAAGCTACAACTTTTTGTGTCTAGAATCTCTGAAGCTAATTGCCACTGCTTTGAAGCAATCAAAAGGTATCAGCTCTCATTATCTATGGAGTAAATTCTTCCCTCTATAATAATGCATCTTTGGTGCTTGTTGATCTGTATGGTTTGAAATTTGGGTTAGTCAACAATTTACAGTTCTCATGATTATCAATCCTATTCTTGTAGATACTCTTTTCAGGCATCAGTTAGAGTCAGTAATTTTATTTGTTGAACCCCATGCATGATGCACTTGGAAGAGGGACAGAACCTAGACATATGATAAGACACATAAGATAATCATATTAATGTCCGACAAATGACCAGAAAAGTAGGTCAACGGGACTAAAAGAGTACATCAGTCCAAAGGGAGTGCTGAAGCATCTCCTCTAAAAGCTAGAAACATAGCGACGCTATCTAAAAGACCATGTAATGTAAGATACAGTGCAATCAAATAAGGTGGGATAAGATATAGGAAACATTTAACAAATATGTAGACTAGGAACCACCATTGCCAAAGCAAGTGAAGCCAAAGTGTTCTGGTGGTGCTGGCCAAGGATGATGGGGAGGGCCAAAGGGGCATTTTGTCCACATTAGGCTTTACAGAGGTGAATTCCATGCATAACAAGGTAGCCATCAATGGGGCTTTCTATCGTATATGCCAGTGTTCCATAGGGATGCATCCCCCAGGGTCGGGAACAAGTTTACTGTGTTTCTTGTGTCCCCGAGATGGGGGGGCTCTGGGAGAATTGTTTCTTGGCATTTCTCTTTGGGCAAACCTTGGCGAAACAGAGGGAGAAATGTTTCACTCTGTTGCGAACCTCCTTGACGCCACCCCCCATGAAACTACGAACCTCTCGAACATCCCCCCACGAAACTCTGAACCTTCTGAAACTATTAGATTATGACTTACATTGCATGATTGCACAGTGATGAATGTAGTATTCACTAATTTTCAGGGGATGAATTGTTATTGTCGGGATTAATATTTTTTATATTTTTATAATTTTTATGACCCCAACGTCCCCTCGTCCCCCACCCCGAATTTCCTTAAAATTTGGGGGTGGTCTCCACGCGTCCCAAATGTGTGTTTACCTACTCCCGCATTCCCCTGTCCCGGAACCTTGGGGGAACATTGGTATAGGCTTTACAAGAAAAAATTCTACTTCCAAAGGACCTCCTCTAGATTCTCTAGCTTTAAAGAAATACCCGTCATGCATAACAAGTTAGTTTTCAACGAGACATGGCATAACAAGAGCTCTATTAAGTGTTTTTTCCCTTGGTTATTATTGGTTGTTGAACAAATGATTAATAATTTCTGAGTTTTTCACTCACACCTCCAAAGTTGGGCTAGTCGTCTTGGTATTTTGGCCTTAAGAGGTTATTAAAGCCTCCATGTCAATGTTTTTCAACATGCTAGGCATTGAAATTGAGTCGTATGGACATGTGCTAGGTCCCCCTAGAGTTTCGTCCTTTTTCTGAGAAAATTTTATTTTTCCGCAAAATTAGGCCATTTTTAATGGTTTGTTTAAAAATTTCAAAATGTAATAAAAGTCAGATACAGAGTCCATTTTTGACATGGGGACACTCGTTTTCAATCTCAAAGCATCCACCTTACCTCATGGACCACTTTCCACATCAGTCGGGCGACCGGAACACATCGTGGAGCATTTTTCAGCTAAAAGTGCATGAAAATGGCATTTTAATGCTAAATTTCAACAATTTGGCACCATGGTCAAAGTTTGAGAAGGTTTTAATTTAAAATATTAGGGTGGGGAAATGACATGGCATGGGTCCCCCATGCCATGCGACCCTCTCTCAAAATCAAAGCATGCCAAACTTAAGTAACATAACATAAGTAACATGAGTAACATGAGGGTGAAGTCAAAGCTTCCTTCATGTGAAGTAAGGCTCGCGTGAGGTGGAAAGTGGCGGTCCACCCCAATCAATGTTTAAGTTTTGATTTGTTGTAAACCTTAGTCACATAAGGTTTGGCTTGCTTTGATGACTAGCGAATCATGTAATATGACATCACCCACTCCATAAGCTCATGCGTGAGGAAGTTTGACGCCCAACTTGGTTGGTTGTTGGTGCTTGATGTGTTGGCGGATGTTGGTGAGGTAAGTAGGAGAGTTGTCATTCACCTTTCAGTACCTCTTTAGTTCCATCTCAGTTCAACTCAGTTACACCCTGGGTTTATCTTTATTGTTGGTAGCTCCCCCAAGGGTTTGCTCTGGTTATAAATAAAGCCTTTGCCTCTCTCACAAACTAGTTGGGTTTGGAGTAAGAGAGTGCATGTTGTTGTAATCTGTTATGCTATTTTTTGCTCGATAATAAAAAGCTTTGGAGGCTAATGGTGTGTTGCTTTGGTGTGTGGGTCAAAATTGTTACATTTTCATGAGGTAACCAGTTTCTTTCTTGCATTTTTTTTACTCTGGATATAGATCTTGCCTCCCTAGGATTCCTCTGAATCCGTAGGAATAGGAATTGTAAGTAAGTTTACTTTCATTTCTATTTATTCATGTATGCTTAGAGATCAAGATTTTTATGAAAAATAAGTTTATTTCCATGCTATTTTAGTCTACTTTTATATATGTTTTCAAGATCTCATAGGTATGCAAAGTTTGTGATTGAGTTTCAGGGTATCCAATTTGGAGGAAGTGTGGATCTAGTTTGACTCCACTCAATCTCCAACAATCTTCAATAACATAGTCCCTCAACATCCCACTACGAATTCTTTGAGCAAATCTTTCACCGCAACAAGCTCTTTCTCCATCTCTTTCTCTTAAAAAAATAATTTTACCTTTGGTTACTTTTCTTGCTTTTGTAGATCTATCATGTTTAAAGTTAAAATCTTTCTTTAGATCTCGTTCGCAAGTTCTTAAAGCTTAGATCTAAAGTGCTTTAAAGTTTTATGTTTTCAAGAGTAGATCTGGCATAGGAAAGTTTAATTTTTTGAAAAGCATTTTGAGTGAAATTTATAGCTTGCATAAAGTAAAATTTCTTTCAAAGTCTAAAGATAAATCTAGCATAAAGTGCACATCGTATTGGCTGCCCAAAAGGCAAGCCAAGATCCCAAGGAAAGCTTGCTTTCCTTGGTTAAACTTTATCATTTTTACATAGTTTTAATTTAGAATTTTTTTATGAATTTTTTTGCATTGTCCAAAAACACTTTTAAATTGTTTTTGGGCACTTTATATTAATTAAAGCTTGCTGGTTTTTAGCAGGTCCATCCAAAAAGAGGGGGAAGTGTTGTTCGAAAATCGCTTTTTGGACCATTTGGAGACCCCCAGGGGTTTACCCTTCTTTCGTGTTAACTTTTGGACATTTTTGTAATCCCTTGGGTTCATCTTGTATAAGAACCAAGTGGTATTTTCTATCAAGTTGTAATCAAGTATAATAAAAAGCAAATTTGAGTAGGCTCTTTCGAGCCCACTCCCCATCCCCCCTCGGGGGATCTGCGTCGTTTTTCCTTTTTTTGCATTTTTGTTTTTTTGCTTTAGTATTATTTCTATTCATTCATATGCAAGTATTGTACTTTGTTTTATATTACAAAAGTTTTTACATCTTTCAGTTTCTCAAAGTGATTTATGTAATGTCCTCATCTGATTAGGCATTGAGGACCAAAACTGCTAACCTATGTGATTCCTGTGGGTTTGAGCGGTTACTGACAGTTAGGGAATCATCTAAAGACTGATGCCATCTATAGAAAATCTAGGGCGTCATCATGTTATCACCATTAGGTCAAGAAGGGCCACCGGGGCCAAAGGCCACCATCATGCATGCCATCCAAACATTATTTAATGATGCATGCACTCATTGAAGTCTCCATGCGCATGCATGCAAGTCAACTGCAAATTAAAAAATAAAGTGACCTAATTAGGTCAAAGATTAGGGTTTTCGCATTTGAAAGTTATAAAAGGAAGATAAAGTGAAAGGAGACTCACTTTTGATGATTAGTAGTTTGGAGCTCTTGAATAGCAGCACAACAATTGGCATTGGAAACGACGTCTTCAACTAGTAGGGTTTCGGCAGTGAGACATCTGCCCTAGTCTCATTCAAAGTAAGCCATACAAGTTCACCATTTGCTCTTCCATTCATTCATAGTTATCCAGTATACTACAAAGATTGTTGCAGGGGCACATGTGCAGCCGTAAGGGGTTTTCAGCCATAAAGCCCTAATCATTCGCTGGGTCTTCAGATCTCAGTTTTACTTCGCAACCCAGGCACCATTCTCATCATCAACATCTTACTCCAGTACCCGGTGATTATTAGATCTGATCGTGCTCATCTTGAGCAGTTATTAGCTATTTCGGGATCAGGGGGGCGTGAGTAGCTGCACCTCTAGAACAATTCGCTAGCCTGCCTAGAGACCTCAGAACTTTCGCATGTGCCAAGCATTCTCTTCGGCACAGGAAGGCTATCAATCCTACAAATCAGCAGCTTCATCGAACACCTCCTTCACTGAAAACGTCACCCGTAGCTGATCTGGGGTTTGTGCTGGTGGGGTTTCACCGGAAGTAGAAGATATCAGTTCATCTCCGATTCAGCTCTTGATGCATGCATACTCTCTCAGGAGCAGTCCAGGCAGCTTATCAATGGTAAGTGTTCATTCTATCCCACAAACCCTAACCCTAATTTTTGCTATAAAATAGGGATTTTTGCATGGCAGTTTGCTTACCCGGTTGTATCAGCGTATTTGCTTAGAATTAGAAAATATCGGGATTTAGGATATTACAGTGGTATCAAAGCTATCTTCTTGGCCAACTGTGGGCTTAAGAAATGAGACAGATGAATACAGAAGGAGACCCTTTTGTAACCTATAGGAGAAGAAAGAGTAGATACACGGGAATTTGAGGATATCCAACTAGAGGATATCAGCTCAGACATGGAACAAACAGGTATACACTCTGATAAGGGAAAAGGAACAGGAGAAGAGGAGGACAGGATGGAGTTTCACAACTTAGTATCTGCATTGCAAGACTTAGCCAAAGGGCAAAAAGATGTACTCAATGCAATCAACAGATTATTTGCGAAACCAGAAATAGGTATCAACAGTGCACCTCCCTCACCGGTAGATCGAGGATCTACAAGCAGTAGTGGAAAGGTTGTGTACACTAATATACAGAATACACCGCAGATATATAACAGACCTTCCAACAGGCCTACCATGCCTCACTTCTTAGCAGATACAGTAGGTGGTCCAGTCATGCAGGTGGAACCTAGCGAACCTTTTGGGGCTTATTTGCAGGAATATAGAGACTTAGGGGATGAGTTTCATGCTGCCATGTCTTTTTCGGATTTCTGCAACATGAAGAGTAGGAACAGGCCCAGGAATTTCAACAAGGGATCCAATCACAACTATGAGTTGCAGAAGACCTTGGGCAGGTTGACCATCCCAAACTTTGATGGGACTCACGGAGGTTTAGCAAGGATATGGCTTCAGAAGTTGGATACCTATTTCCAACTCAATCCCATGACAAAGACAAATGCCATTAAATTGGCTACACTCCACCTGGACGAAGAGGCTCTCAAGTGGTGGTACCACGATTGGTGACATTGGGTCACAACACCATACACTCCTACAATGAGTTCACTCAGAAGCTCATGGAGTGGTTTGACAGGAAGGATCAAGAGATACATTTCAGGGAGTTGGCTCAACTCAAACATACAGGTAGTGCAGAAGCCTTCATCTCAGAATTTTAGAGGATAGCGGTCATGGTAACAGATGTGTCAGAGAGCAGGGTGACTATGTTATTCACTGAAGCCCTAACAGAGCCACTACGAGGATGGGTGAAAGCCTACAAACCCCTCACTCTGTAGGATGCCATTAGCAGAGCCAGAGATCTATAGGATTCAGTCCCCAAGAACAGGTTTCCGCTCAAAACCAACTTTCCTGTTAGGGACAAGGACAAGAAACCTTTCCAGCAGGATGTTCCCAAGAAAACATGGTTAGACGAGGACACTAGGAAAGACTTGAGGAGGAAGAAACTATGTTTCACTTGTCAGGAACCATGGGTACGAGGACACAAGTGTGTAGGGAAGGCAAAGGCTCACTATTCGGACAGTGATGAGGATGACTATGAGCAGGAAGCCACAGAAGAACTATGGGCAGCTGAGGAAGAATCCCACCAGGGTGATACACCAGAATGAGTCATTGCTACATTATCTGGAGTACCAAGATTCCATACTCTCAGGGTCAGAAGAGTAGTACAGGGTCACAGAGTAGGAGTATTGATTGATGGGGTAGCAACCCACAATTTCATTGACTCTGCTTGGGTAGCCAAGAGAGGTATTCAGACCGAAGTTTGAAGGATTCACTATAGCAGTGGCCGGTAACTCCAGCATGGAGTGCAACTATTGGATTCCAAAATTGAATGTCACCTTAGGTAACTATCAGATGACAGATTCCTTCTATTTAGTAGATGTATCAGATACTCATGTAGTATTGGGTGTTCAGTGGCTTTATTCCATAGGGAAATACACTACAGACTACAAGGCAATGGAAATGGAATTCCAGGGACCAGACGGCAAACGGGTAGTTTTGAGGGGCATGAACACTTATCCCCCAAAACCGGTCTCGTCACAGAGAATGGAGGCAGTCCTCCGACAGGATGATATAGAATGGGTTGCAGAATATTTGGTCACCTTTAGGAAACCCCCAGAAACCAGCACACAACGCCCAAGTGACATTCAGGCCTTGCTACAGAAGCATGAAAAGGTTTTTCGGGACCTTCCATCAGGTAGAACCGCCAGACCGAGGCTTTGAACACATTATTGAGCTAGAGGAGGGGACACAAGCAGTCATCACCACTCCTTACCGAGATCCCAAAAGATACAAGGATGAGATCGAGAAAACAATTAAAGAATTATTGGAGCTTGGATATATTCGGCCCAGTTCTAGCCCCTTCGCATCCTCAGTAGTATTAGTCAAGAAGAAGGATGGTACACTGTGAATGTGCATCAACTATCGAGCACTCAACAAAAAGACCATTAAGAACAAGTATCCCATCCCTAGAATTGATGAGCTCATGGATGAACTTCGGGGAGCCAAATACTTCTCCAAGATTGATCTTCGCTCGGGGTACCATCAGATCAGAGTAAGGGACCAAGACATCTCCAAAACAACTTTTCGCTGTCACTATGGTCACTATGAGTTTTTTGGTCATGCCCTTCGAACTTACCAATGTTTTAACCACTTTCCAATTATGCATGAACCATACCTTCAGAGTTCAGCTAAGTAAATTTTTGCTAGTATTCTTTGATGACATCCTGATTTACAGCAAAACATGGGAAGAGCATTTGAAACACCTGGACGAAGTACTGAGCATTCTAGAAGAACACTCGTTTTACGCAAAGATGTCCAAGTGTGAATTTGGCATGAAGGAAATGTTGTACTTAGGGCACATAATCAATGAGGAAGTTGGACAGGTTGACATGGAGAAAATCTGAGTTATCAGAGATTGGTTCGCGCCAAAAACAGTCACAGAATTGAGAGGTTTCTTAGGACTGTGCACCTATTACCGAGGGTACGTTAAGGGATTCTCCCAATTTGCAGCACCCCTCACAGATCTCACAAAGAAGGGAGCATTCACCTGGACAGACTTAGCACATAAAACTTTCGAGGAGATGAATGTTATTATGAGTTCCTGTCCAGTTTTAGCATTACCAGACTTCTCACAACCCTTTGTAGTAGAGTGTGATGCCTCTGGGGAAGGGTTAGGAGCAGTATTGATGCAAAATCATCACCCTATTGCATTTGAGAGCCGTAAATTGAAGAACTACGAGCACCACTACTCCATATATGACAAAGAGATGCTAGCCATCTTACATGCTCTCACGAAATTCAAACAGTACCTACTGGGCAGTAAGTTCAAAATCATAACAGCCTCAAGTATTTGCTAGAGCAGAAGGAACTGAATGAACACCAACAGAAATGGGTCAGCAAACTACAAGTCTACAATTTGGAGGTCGAGTATGTAAAAGGTAAGAATAATGTAGTAGTGATGCATTATCCAGGCGTCCCGCCTCACTATCTCTTAGGAGTATATCCACAGATTGGAGGGCACTTTTCTTAGTAGAATACTCCAAAAATAAATTCGCTTGCGAATTATTGGATGGACAAATTTAGGATGACAGGTACAGGATTGTTGATGACATCATTTATTACAAGAACAAGATATACCTCATCCCAAAATCCACGTTGAGGAAAAAGATCATTCATGCAACACATGACTCCATTATTCGGACATCAGGGTTTCTTGAAGACCTACAGACAGATTCGAGAGAGGTTCTCATGGAAGGGCCTCAAGGGGGGAAGTTATGCAGCACGTACGGGAATGTAGCATCTGTCAACAGAACAAGATTGAGAACATCCATCCAGCAGGGTTGCTTTAGCCACTACCAATTCCAGAACAGAAGTGGGAAAGCGTCTCTATGGACTTCATTATAGGATTGCCCAAAGTCCAAGGGCAAGATTGTTTATATGTAGTAGTTGACAGACTGACCAAGTTTGCACATTTCTTTTCTATATCATCGGATTACTCTGCAGCTCAAGTAGCTGAGTTATTCTTCAGGGAGGTCTTCAAGTTACATGGGTTACCTAAGACCATTGTCAGTGATCGGGATAGCAAATTCACAGGTGCCTTCTGGCAGGAACTATTCAGACTAGTGGGGACCGAACTGGCTACTAGCACGAGTTATCATCCCCAAAGCGATGGACAAACTGAAATAGTCAACAAGTGGATTGAAGGATATTTGAGGAACTGCGTAACAGGGCAGCAGCGAACCTAGATCAAATGGCTACACTTAGGGGAGTATTGCTACAATACTACCTATCACATGTCTATTAGGATGACTCCTTTTAAGGCAATATATGGCTATGAGGCCTTGGACTATGTAGATTTGTCATTTGGAAACAGGAGGGCTCCTAAGGAAAAAGATTGGATACATGACAGTCAAGATATTCTTAAAATCTTGAAGGAAAACTTACAGACAGCCTAGAATCAGTAGAAGTTATATGCAGACAAACACAAGATTGAGCAGAGCTTTGAGGTAGGGGATTTGGTATACTTAAGGCTCCAACCTTACAGACAGTCTTCGCTTAAGAAGAAAGGAGTAGAAAAGTTAAAACCTCGCTTCTATGGACCCTACAGAATAATTAGGAAGGTGGGAGAGGTGGCATATGAACTAGAACTACCACAGGAAAGTAAAATTCACAATGTGTTCCATGTGTCCAACCTAAAAAAGACCTTTGGGCAACACATTGCTCCATCAACATAATTACCTCCTTTAGATGATGAAGGACTGCTAATACTGATTCCTGAACGGATCATACAGACTAGAGAAAAGAAACTTAGGAACAGGGTAATTAGGGAATACTTGGTTCAGTGGAAGGAACTACAACCAGAGGATGCCACATGGGAAGGTGAACAGGTATTGCAGCATCCCAGTTTGCAGTTGCTTGAGGACAAGCAATCTCAAGTGGGGAGGACTGTAATGTCTTCATCTGATTAGGCATTGAGGACCAAAACCGCTAACCTATGTGATTCCTGTGGGTTTGAGCGGTTACTGACAGTTAGGGAATCATCTAAAGACTGATGCCATCTATAGAAAATCTAGGGCGTCATCATGTTATCACCATTAGGTCAAGAAGGGCCACCGGGGCCAAAGGCCACCATCATGCATGCCATCCAAACATTATTTAATGATGCATGCACTCATTGAAGTCTCCATGCGCATGCATGCAAGTCAACTGCAAATTAGAAAATAAAATGACCTAATTAGGTCAAAGATTAGGGTTTTCGCAGTTGAAAGTTATAAAAGGAAGATAAAGTGAAAGGAGACTCACTTTTGATGATTATTAGTTTGGAGCTCTTGAATAGCAACTCATCGTGCAGCACAACAGTTGGGGTTGGAGACGACGTCTTCAGCTAGCGGGGTTTCGGCAGTGAGACATCTACCCTAGTCTTATTCAGGGTAAGCCACACAAGTTCACCATTTTCTCTTCCATTCATTCATAGTTATCCAGTATACTGTAGAGATTGTTGCAGGGGCACATGTGCAGCCGTAAGGGGTTTTCAGCCAGAAAGCCCTAATCATTTGCTGGGTCTTCAGATCTCAATTTTACTTTGCAACCCAGGCACCATTCTCATCATCAGCATCTTACTCCAGTACCCGGTGATTATCAGATCCGATCGTGCTCATCCTGAGCAATTATTAGCTATTTCGGGATCAGGGGGGCCTGAGCAGCAGCACCTCTAGAACAATTCGCTAGCCTACCTAGAGACCTCAGAACTTCCACATGTGCCAGGCATTCTCTTCGACATAGGAAGCTATCAGTCCTGCAAATCAACAGCTTCATCGGACACCTCCTTCACTGAAAACGTCACCCTTAGCTGATCTGGAGTCCATGCTGCTGGGGTTTCACCAGAAGCAGAAGATATCAGTTCATCTCCGATTCAGCTCTTGATGCATGCATACTCTCTCGGGAGCATTCCAGCCAACTTATCAGTGGTAAGTGTTCATTCTATCCCACAAACCCTAACTCTAATTTTTTCTATAAAATAGGGATTTTTCTATGGCAGTTTGCATGCCCGATTGTATCAGCGTGTTTGCTTAGAATTAGAAAATATCGGGATTTGGGATATTACAATTTACTACTTACCCCATGATTTCTCAAGTGATCCGAAAGGGGAAAGAGATTCGTGGTAGGTTAATTAGATAACCTTGTTTTCTTTTAGGCACTTAAATTCTAATTTCAAGTAGCAAAAACATTAATAAAATCAACCCCTCCTTGCTTTCCCGATCACGGTTCACTTGAACCGAAAGAGATCTTTGCAAGTTCGTCTTTTTCTTTTAAGAAGAAAACCACTTATAAAAATCTTTAAAACCCTTTAGACTCCATTGTGTATGCTCTGTACCGTTGCGGTTCGTCCGAACAGTTGGCTGCATCAAAAACAATGTGGGTGACTAAATTAATTAAGTTTTCACGCCCCAATTAACTTCCAAGGAGAAAATCCAATGCCTCGAATTAATTTGTTGCGGTGGCAAAATCCACAAAGGAAGCGGGAACAACTGGTTAGCGACCTCTAGCACTATCAGGCTACACCCTTGTTGGTGTAGTGTTGAACATGTCTCAAAGACTCCAACCAGCCAACATATTCCTTGCGGGGAGCTGCATCGGATAACGATTTTGGACATACTCTTCGTACGTTTGGTATATTTGGAGTCCCCTTTTCCCTTAATTTAATCAACTCATCCCCACATTAATCTAAAATTTGACCAAGAGCACTTGCAACATTTTTACTTTCAAGCAATACAACAACATTTTCATTTGTGGACTCCATTTTGGCACTGGTTCTTTACTTGATATAATCATATGTTTGCACATGCTTTACTTATCATATATTGATTTTTATGTTGTTGTGGTTTAATTCTGTTGCAATATCTTGTGTTATTTTTTGTTTATAAAACTCCTAAATAACCCATTCATCACCATTACACTAAGCCTTAATAGCCTTTGCAATTTAATAGGGTCTACCCCCCTTGGCTTCGATTAGGAGTTGGCCTAAACTCGAGACTTGCCCCCAAGGATACACCAAGTGGCTTGAAGATTTGTGCCACGTCCCCCCCAGGTGTGTGAAAGGAGGGAACACCTACCATAACAAACTTCACGAGAGACGATAGTCAATGCATTGGTATATATGTATTCTTGGAAATAACGAAGAATAATATGACCAAGCTCATAAAACATAAGTGTCTATCATATATACGTTGGCCAAGTTTAATGGGTTTCATATGCAATGTGGTACAAATAATCTTCTCGTCCACATTTACCCATCACAATGGGTAGGGACTGGGATGATCATGTTCTTCTGATCGAAGCTTACATACTTGATTCTCTACTATGAGGTTTTCCTGTGAACTAGAATCGAATAGAGCGTCGATCTTCGCCTTCTTAACCTGGACCTTAATGTGGAAGAGTTTCGTTACCTCTTTCTCTTCCTCAGGGTGTGTTATCGACTAGGTTGCATCTAGTCGGACTTTCAAGTGAGCCAACAAAGATGAACAAAGTACTTGTTCAAACTCAGAGCTTAGAGGTCCATCAAGCCTTCATGGCCTTTTTATTTTTCTATTGCATGTTCATACCCCTTCGGGGAAGTCGTAATAAATGTACTAACATGACAAATGTTTTGTAAAAGACATGGCTTCCTAAGACTTAAACGTCAATCCGATCATTCCAAGGTGTTTTTTCCCTTATCTATTATGCAATGTTGAATAAGCGGTGTATAATTTTCAAGTTTTTCACCACTCCTCCAAAGCTGGAATGGTAGTCTTGGTCGGTAGGCCTTAGGAGTTTATTAAATTTCACGTGTCAATGTATATGAGCGTGCTAGGCATAGATATTGAGTCATATGGACATGTGCTAGGTCCCCCTAGAGTTTCCTCTGATTCCGAGAAAAATATTTTTTGTCTGCTTTTTAACCATTTTTAATGGTTTAATTAAAAAACTTCAAAATGTAATAATTGATGGGGATGGATTCCGTTTTTGGCGTGCAGATGCTCATTTTCATACTCAAAGTGTCCTCTTTACCGTAGAGACCACTTTTCCTATGATTTGGGTGGCTAAAACATCTTGTAATGCATTATCTCTCTAAAAGTACATTAAAACATTGTTTTAATGTTAAAGGCGCAACAAATTGGCACCAAGGGACAAAATTGAATAAGTCAAAATTCAATTATTTTGATGTGGAAATGACATGGCATGAGGGCCCCATCTCATGTGCCTCTCTTCCATGTGGGTAAATTAAACTTTGGTTAAAAGGATGTGAAGATAGCGAGTGGTTAAAGGAATGACGTCAACTTCAAACATATGAATGCGCCAACATGTGAGAGTAGCAAATGGTATGTGGAGTGGACTCCTCTTCATGAGGGATTTAAAAAATAAAATCTTTGGATATAGTTTGGGTATGATATACCATGGTTTTACTTTGGATAAATGAAGTGCATGATGTGGGTAGGAAGCTCACGCGTGAGAAGAGGTGACGCTAATGATGAGGATTAGCGTGTGGGTGATGTGGCTAATGATGAGTGGGTTGTTGGAGTTTGTTGGAGAGAGGAGCAGTTGCCTCTCTAGTTCCACTTAACTCCAACTTACTACAACTCAGTTAAACTCCAATCAATTGAACTACTTCTGTCAGTGTTGGTGGTGCCCCCCTGGGCCTGCTTTTGCTATAAATAAAGCAAGGCTCTCTCCCTTTAGAGTTGGTTGGAATGTACTAGAAAGAGCTTGCCTATTGTAACCTTTGTTTATCTGTGAAATAAAAGAGACTTTGAAGGTCTATTTTTTTGGTGCTTTGGTGAGTGGATGAATTGTCATTGAGCTTTGTGGAGATAATCTTTGTTGGATCCATCGTGTTTCTAAGTACTAAATCTAGCTTGCTTGAAGGACTGGTATCGGTTTTGCAAAGAGAATTAAGTTGTTTGTTTACTGCTTTAATTTATATAGTATGGATGACTAGAGATCATAATCGAATATTTTCATTTGTTTATGAACATCTTCATATTGATTTCTAAGTATGTATGCTACTGGATTTGATCTTGGTTGTTAAGTTGTGTGATGTGCTCGTCATCTTAGCTGGAGATATAGAAGATCGTGTTTGATTTATCTTATTTCTAACATTCTTTTTTATAGATAAAGTCCCATGGCGCCCCACAATCAAAGCCTCAAGGATCATCTTGTTCTCCAAGCTTTCCTTCTCTCCTTCTCAATATTGTTTATAATTATCTTGTCCTTTTTGTTGAAAAGCAGTTGCAGATTTAAAATCAAAAGTTCATTTGCATAAGTAGATCGTATTTACTTTACATTTTAAGATCTAGCTAGGGTTGAAAAGAATAATTATTTTCTAGTATAGATCTACATAACCTAGTTTTTCTTGCTTCAAGTTATTTGCATTATAAAATTAAAAGTATTGATTAGTAAGATTAACTGTCGAGTTTAAATTAACAATTTAGCATCTAAGTGCTCTAATTTGTTTGTTTAACTTACAAAACAAACAAAGACCCTGAAAAAAATAGCTTTCTAGATCATTTTTTAGTTTGTTTTGTTAGATTTTCATAAGATTATAGCAGTATATCTTGATTGTATTTATCAATTGGATCACTAGAAGATAGACAAAGCACATAACAATAACATGAGTATTTTTATCCTGGGAAACCCAAATGGGAGAAAACCTGGCAACCTTCGTCTAGAGATGATAATTCTGAGATCAGAGTACAATGAAGAAGAAAGAGAAAATATGGAAAAGCTTTCCAAAGATAGAAACCCTGAAAACAGTCTTCTTCTGCAGTATATGCGAACTTCTCTCTCTACCAGAAAACTGTGAACTTCACAGTGCTGTTGTGTGGTATAATGAGGGGCACCTCCTATTTATACAGATTTTCCACTATTATTTTAACTGGGGCCAACTCTTCTTGGGAGAGCAACATAATTTATATTTTCTCTTTTATTTTGCTTTCTTTTCTCCCCAAGGTCTACATTGTTCTTCTAGGGTTTGTATGATTGATTACAATAAGTTCATCTCCCGTAGGAGGTACAATACAAGAACAATAAGAATAGCTTCTAAAGTTGCACAAACTCTAACACTCCCTCTCAACAAGGAAGGTATTCTTCAGTCTTCATTAGCATCACGATCATCTAGGTTTTATCTGTACATCTATACTTTCTCTATCATCTCTAAACGTACTAAAGGTTGTCTTTATGAATTTGTTCTATCCGGATGTCTGAGAGAATTGCTACCTACTCGTCTCTACTGTCGATGGAATACTTCCATGCATGGCTAGAGATCCTAGATTGGCAAGTGTTGGAGACATTTACCACCATACACACTCTTTTTGGTCAAATTGGCCTAGTTAAACCACTATCCTAAGTATTATTGACATTAATCGACATCAGTGGAGCATTAAATGTCATCATCCAGTCACACCCACTCCTACCTTCAGTCAAGGAGGCTAACTTAGCCTTCTCCTACATTCGGGGAGGCTAACTAGAGCACTCCGGGGGTGATCTGAGTGATATTAATGCACCTAATTGCTAACTGGTGGTTACAATCAGTTAAACAGGTCCGTGAAGGCGCCTCCTTTCATTTAATTGTTTATTTAATGATTAATTAATGAACTGGAGTCAACAGGGGCACCTCCACCAACTTCTAATTTTCAGTTCAACTTCAGTTAACCTCATCAGGGTTCATTGGAGTCATTGAAGCGCTAGCACTTGATGATTGGCTTGCTATGACATGTGTCTAATCTCTTTCAGTTGAGACTCAGTCATTTATTGCACTCCAACTTCAGTTAGGGTTCAGTTGAGTTAATTAGGGTTTTGATTAGTTTTTATAATTGAGTGTGGACTATGGCTTACATTCAGTTAAAATAGACTCACTCATTCAATTCGAATGACCTCCTTGATGATTCGAATTGCTCATTCATTCATGCCTGTAGCATGACATTGTAATTGTAATCATTCATTCTTTATGTGAATACAGAGCAGCTACTATTCCTATAGACCGATTACACCATTTCATGAGTTATTTGTTGATTAATCTTTGATGAGATTGATGCTTTGTTCCTAGATCAATAGACAAGATTAATATGGTATCAGAGCTTACGGCGGGACGAAGCTCTATTTCTCAAAAACAAGCTTTTTGACAGATTTCTGCTTGAAATTTGAACAATAGCTCAAAAATCCAACACTGCACCAGAAGCCAAGGCTTACCACTTAATACCCCAAGTAAAGAACTTGTTGATCAAGCTTGCTTGATTGACTATGATGGGTGTGATGAAAGCCTAAAATGTGCAGGCTGTCCGACCTTACATTGCCCTTTCTGTTTTGATTTTCAGGTTTCTACAGGTGAAGCATTCGCTTCAGCAGATCCAGATGGCCTCCTCAATAGATCTCTTGACTCCATACAATTTCCACTCATGGAAAGGTGATATGGAGATTCAGCTGTGCTCCAAAGGACTCTAAAGAGTCACCATGGACAATGAAGATGAGCCCGGTTCAGCCATAGAAAAATCAAGATTCTTGAACAAGAAGGATGAAGCCTTCAGTTTCTTGTGCCTCTCTATTTCCCGAGATCTTCTTTTCCATCTTGCGGGATTGAAGACTCCAAAAGAAATATGGGACAAATTGGAAACTCTATATGGAAAGCATGATGAATTGAGAGTTTACCGGTTCGAAAATGAATTAATGTCTCTCCAGCCCTCCAATTTCGAGAGTCTAAATGACTTTTTCACAGAGTTCAAGCATACTGTTTTACTCTTGAAGCAATGCAAAGTGGAGAAGGAGGATGATCAGCTCATCCTCGCCATACTCTCCAAACTCGAGGCTGATTATTCAGTTTTTGTTTCTACATTCTGTGCTGAGAAGCTCACAACCCCTGGATGGAAGATGCCTACACTCAATGCCTTCATTGAGTCCCTAACATGTGAACATGACAAGCTTGTCTAGATGGGGATCATCAGATCCTCCCGTGATCAAGCCCTTCATGTCTCGGGGCCCAAAGAACTGAAGGGTAAAGGAAAGCAGCAGAAAAATCCAAAACTAAATTTGATGCTCCTAAGCCTAGAGTTGAAAACTAGCAACATGATGAGTCTTCCGGCTCAAGGAAGAACAAAGCAAAAGGGCGCCATGGCAAGGAAAAAGTCATGTCTTCTTATTGCGGGAAGGGCTTCCACCCTGAACATGCCTGCATTAAGAAGAAGCTTGATGAAGCAACCTCTCTCCTTGAGAGAAATCACATCAATCTTCCGGAGAGCTTTCGGAGGAGAGATCAGCAAGATCGGGAACCACAGCATGAAAAAGGCCATGCCCTCATGGCAAGCACTGCGAAGTCCAAAGCACTCTTGATTGATTCTGGAGCTTCGAACCACATGATGGCTGAAAGAGACTCCTTTTCATCCTTGGAGACCGACAAATCCATCCCCATCCACATGGGAGATGACTCCACCATCATTTCAGAAGGACAAGGTACAGTTGATCTTGAAAATGTTTTTTTTTCAAATGTTTTGTATGTACCGTCTCTAGCATCAAATCTCTTAGTGTCTATGAGATGACACATACAGGAGTGCCTAAGAGAGTTTCTTTCAGCCCAAATGATGTTGAGATAACAGAAATTGCATTTGGTAAACTCATTGCTAAAGGCCTTGCAAACCATCATGCAAAATCCTATGAGTTCTCTCACTTTGTCGCAGATGCAAATCCCACCGCTCTGCTAACTCATGGAAATGAGATTAGTAGGCCGTGGCATGAGAGGTTTGGCCATCTTAATTTCAAATATTCGCAGCAATTACAGAAACACTCCATGGTTGAAGGCCTCTCAGTCATCAAGGCAACCATGGGAATTTGCAAGGGTTGTGAGATTGGAAAACACCCTGAGCACAAGTTCGATCAAGGGAAGGCAAATCGAGCTACATGCATATTGGGGTTGATACATTCTGATATCAGTGGTTCGATGCCTGTCACATCCATGAATGGATCAAGGTATCTTCTTAATTTTATTGATGATTTTTCAAGGTACACATGGGTCTTCTTTCTCAAAAAGAAGTCTGAAGTATGTGAAAATTTTTCTAAATTGAAGGCCTTGATCGAAAATGCCTCTGGGCTTAAAATCAAGATCTTGAGATCTGATAATGGAGGGGAGTATGTCAGTAATGAGTTGCTGCACATGTGCTCCCAAAGTTGTATTCAGGTCCAGCATTCAATTCCCTACACTCCCCAGCAGAACGGAGTAGCAGAAAGGAAGAATCGGTCTCTCAAGGAGATGACCACCTGTATGTTGGAATCAAAGAAGCTTGCTGCAAATTTGTAGGCTGAGGCCATGCATGCTGCAGCATACATTCAGAACAAGGTGCCACACTCATCCATGAAAGGGAAGACCCCTTTCGAAGCATACTTCAGACACAAGCCGGATGTGTCGAACCTACGGGTGTTTGGGTCCACTGCATGGGCCCGGATTCCACTTGATTAAAGAAGGGCTTTGCAACCGCAAAGCATAGAATGTCTGTTTATTGCGTATCCTGATGAATCTAAAGGTTTCAAGCTACTAGATAGCAAGACCAAACAGATCATCATCGAGAGAAGTGTTAAGTTCGATGAGCCTCTTTAGGAGGTGGAACTAGTGAAGGAGAAAACTGCTGAATTTCCTTCCTATTCTACTGAATATTTGGATGATGAAATTGGGGGTGATGACCCTGATTTGAATCCTCAGATTTCTGATATAAGTGTGTAGCAATCATCAGATGTTGAATCAGAACCTGAAGTGCAAAATCATCTTCCTACATGGGCCCGATAGACACTCTCCTCCGCAGGAGACAACATTGGAAATCTGGATGATCCAAGGAGAACCCGGTCTGATTTCCAAAGAGCAGGTATTGCGCTCTCTTGTCCTGATAATTTGTTGTCCGAAACTTGCTATTTGATGATTAGTTCAGATCCAAAATCCTACTATCATGCTCGGAAGGGTCTGAAATGGCAAGTTGCCATGGATGAAGAGATGAATTCTCTTAAAAAAAACACTACTTGGGAGCTAGTTTCTCTTCCTCCGGGAAGGAAATTGGTTCAATGCAAGTGGGTGTTTCGAACCAAGGTTGCTGCTAATGGCAGCACCTGCAAATATAAGGCAAGGCTGGTGGCAAAAGGCTTCTCTCAGGTCCAAGGTGTGGACTACCATGAGACCTTTGCACTGGTTGCAAAAATGGACTCCATCTGCCTTGTTTTGGCAATTTCAGCATCCAAGCACTGGGAAGTGCATCACATGGATGTTAAGTTATCCCTTCTGCATGGAGATCTTCATGAGGAGATATACATGAAGCAGCCTGAGGGCTACATCACTAATCCATCTTTGGTTTGCAAGCTAAAGAAGTCACTATACGGGTTAAAACAGATCCCAAGAGAGTGGTATTCCAAGATGGATGCCTTCCCTCTCTCGCAAAACTTTCAGAGGTGTAGATCAGATCCAAATGTGTATTTACAGCAGTATGATGGTCATCTAATTATCATTGTCTTATATGTTGATGACTTACTGATCACAAGTAGCACAGTTGCCTCCATTTCAGCCATCAAAACTGCTCTCCACAATGCCTTTGAAATGAGTGATTTGGGGCTTCTAAAACAATTTTTGGGGCTCAAAATTGAGCAAAATTCTGATGGGATTATGGTCAATCAGTCCAAATACATTTTAGACCTGTTAGTCAAGTTTAACATGGTTGAATGTAGGCCTGCACCATTCCCTTTCCTTTCAGGGATCAGCCTTGAAGAAGGAAAAAACACACCGCCCATGGACTGCACTATCTATCGACAGCTAATTGGTAGCTTGTTGTACTTGACACATTCTCAGCCTGATATTTGTTATGCCATGAATGTTGTATCAAGATACATGCAGCAGCCTCATGATCTTCATTGGAAGGCATCCAAGAGGATCTTCCAGTATATTCAGGGAACCAGGACCTACGGCATTCACTATGCTGCAGACTCCGAGCTAGAGCTGGTTGGATACACAGATTCCGATTGGGCGGGTGATTCCATTGATCGGAAGTCTACTTCCGGATGTGTATTCATGTTTGGTGGTGGCCCCATTTGCTGGTCAAGCAAAAAACAGGCCGCTATAGCACTATCTTCAGCAGAGGCCGAGTATCGAGGAGCGGTGAATGCTTGCATCCAAGCAGTTTGGTTGCAAGGCATTCTTTCAGAGTTTGATCTTGGTAGTACTTTGTCCACTGTCCTCTTTTGTGACAATCAAAGTGCTATTAAGATTTCCACAGATCCAATTACCAGGCAGAGGACCAAGTATGTAGAGATCCACATGCACTATATCAAGGAGCTAGTGCATGACAGGACCATCATACTGCAATACTGCTCGACTGATGAGCAGATTGCAGACATCTTCACCAAGAGCTTTTCAGAAAAGAAGTTCACTTACCTCCATTCACTATTGGGGGTGAGTTCATCAGGGTGATTTAGACTACTTTCAATGTTCAGCTTGGAGGGGGTTTTTCCCACTGGGTTTTCCCTCTTTTCCTCACTTAGTTTGTTTTGAGCATTGTTTCAGTTTCAGCATTGTACAAGGTGACCTATGGCCTTAGTTGCCGGGGCCCTAGCATTTTTATGCATTTGTGTTTTCTAACTCCTCCTGAGTATAGCTTAAGGGGGGGTGTTGGAGACATTTACCACCATACACACTCTTTTTGGTCAAATTGGCCTAGTTAAACCACTATCCTAAGTATTATTGACATTAATTGACATCAGTGGAGCATTAAATGTCATCATCCAGTCACACCCACACCTACCTTCAGTCAAGGAGGCTAACTTAGCCTTCTCCTACATTCGGGGAGGCTAACTAGAGCACTCCGGGGGCGATCTTAGTGATATTAATGCACCTAATTGCTAACTGGTGGTTACAATCAGTTAAACAGGTCAGTGAAGGTGCCTCCTTTCATTTGATTATTTAATGATTAATTAATGAACTGAAGTCAACAGGGGCGCCTCCACCAACTTCTGATGTTCATTTCAACTTCAGTTAACCTCATTGGGGTTCATTGGAGTCATTGAAGCGCTAGCACTTGATGGTTGGCTTACTATGACATGTGTCTAATCTCTTTCAGTTGAGACTCAGTCATTTATTGCACTCCGACTTCAGTTAGGGTTCAGTTGAGTCAATTAGGGTTTTGATCAGTGGTTAACTGAGTGTGGACTATGGCTTACATTCAGTTAAGCTAGACTCACTCATTCAATTCGAATGACCTCCTTGATGATTCGAATTGCTCATTCATTCATGCCTGTAGCATGACATTGTAATTGTAATCATTCATTCTTTATGTGAATACAGAGCGACTACTATTCCTGTAGACCGATTACACCATTTCATGAGTTATTTGTTGATTAATCTTTGATGAGATTGATGCTTTGTTCCTAGATCAATATACAAGATTAATAGCAAGTGTGTACAACCATCTACTAACTATTCGTCTCATCTGCCAATAGGGTACTCCCATACCTGGCTGAGAACCTGAACGAGTAAATGTGCACGACCATCTACTGCATGTTGGTCTCATCTGCCGATGGGTTACTCCCATACCTGGCTAAGAACCTGAATGAGTTAATGTGCACGACCATCTACTGCATGTTCGTCTCATCTACCGATGGGTTACTCCCATACTTGGATGAGACCCTGAACGAATAGAGGTGTTTGTGCAATCACACAACCATCTGCTACCTATCCGACTCATCTACCGATGGGATTTCTCCCATACCTGGTTGAGCACCTAGACGAGCAGAGGCACCTGTGTGAACCCGACCATCTACTACTTGCCCGTCTCATCTGTCGATGGGATTTCTCCCATACCTGGCTGAGAACCTAGACGAGCAGAGGTACCTAGGCAAAAGTATGGTAAATTTCTCTCAGTCATCTCTCCCTCTCAAGGAGGGATATGTTCTCTTCTACTCCAACTCTTTCGCAAAAGTATTCAAGCAAGCAGCCTTGCAAGCAGCCTCCTCTTAGGAAGAGGCTTGGTGTGAACATCTGTAGTTTGGTTGTCTGTCGGAATATACTGGAGCTCGACTGCACCTTTTTGCACCATACCATGTATGAAGTGATACTGAATCTCTATGTGCTTTGACTTGTTGTGAAATACAGGATTCGCTAACATCTGCGCACAACTCTGGTTATCACGGTGAATCACGGTTGGCTCTGGAATCTAGCCAAACAATCCTTCAAGAAGTTTACGAAGCCAAACTGCTTCTTGGGCTGCTTGAACTAGCAGCCATATACTCGGCCTCTGCAATACTAAGAGCTACTGAGTTCTGCTTCCTATTGTACTAGGAAATTACTGCAGAACCCAAACTGAAACAACATCCTGAAGTGCTCTTCCTATCTGTAGTGCATCCAGACCAATCTGAGTCTGTAAACCCTTGCAATCTCAAGTCACAATCTGAATTAAATCGTAGATCATATCCCACAGTGCCACACATGTTTTGCAGCGGTACAGTGAATATGCCTCAGTTCGCACATGAACTGACTGAGGGCATTCACAGCGAAACAAATATTTGGTCTAGTGTTCGTCAGATACATCAAGGATCCAATCATCTAGCGATACATAGTGGGATCGATCAAATTTGAATATGAAGCAGAATCTCTCAGCTTCTTCAAATTGCATCCAGCGCAATATCTATGGACTTGCAATCCAACATTCTGAAGTTTTTCAACATATCCATGGTGTATTTTTCTTGACCTAAGAAAATCTTCTTCTACCTTTATCATACTTCTAATCCCAAGAAGTAATGTATCAACAATGTCATTGAGAAAGATTGTCCTGGCATCCATCTGATACAATTTCCATCCCATTGTTGAAGTAATAGCAAATAACAATCTGATGGAAGTATATCGAGCCATAGGAGAAAATGTCTCATCATAATTGACTCCTTCTTTCTGAGAAAACCCTCTGGAAACAAATATGGCCTTGTATTTTTCAATGCTCCCATCTGCTCCATGTGGAGCTTCATGCTCCTCTGCATTATGCAAAATCTATCGTGCCCATTTGGGTCTTTTCCGGCTTACTGCCATATCTTGTGGGAGCATCATCTGGCTCAACTAGATCAATGGGATTGATCAGTTTATTCATTTCTTTAGACTCCCTCTTAATGTTAGGAGGGGAGATGATCGCATCTATTCATCGTCATCGATCTCCATATCTTATCCTCTTCCTTTTCAGATAGCCATTTCTTCTTCAAAGGTTATATCCTGACTGACTTCGATTTGCCTCGATCTTGGGATGTATATTCTGTAAGCCTTTGAAGAGTTGCAATATCCCACAAATGTTCCCTTCTTGCCTGAAGGTTCTAACTTGGGAACATGAATGTAGACTGGAAAGTAATTATCCATCCTGGTGACGACCAAGTTCATCAAGGAAGTCGTCATTCATGGAAGTAACTCCCTATGTCTCTTAGAAGTTGGTTGAGTAAATCTTGTTGAAGTAGCAGATAGACCGACATTCGTAGAATCTTTCTGCTTCTCATCACCAAATCTCTGCATGAGATCATTTTGGGTTTGAGAGTCATAATACATGCTTATAGAGGCTTTCTGTTTCCGTTCCATCAGTATATCATTGGGATCACTTGTCCTTGTAGATCATGGCATTCCCTACAAGTCAAATCCCGTCAGATGGTTAGCAATATTTCATAATCAATGTATTAACGAAATAATGTAGGAAACCTTTTAGTCAATATTTCAACACAACACACGTAAGGCCATTATCTGGATGCTTATGGTCTCCATTATAGTACTTTGAAATTTTAACTTTAAACTTGCGAGAAGAAGGTTAGATCTAGAGAATTAAAGAACAAAAACTGTTAATCACTCAACAAGATCTAGACTTAGGAGTTTAAATCTACTTTAGATATGTCTTTAAAATGTAGATCTAAGCCAAGAAAAAGTAACCAGAATAAACTTGAATTTTTTTGGATCAAGAAGCAATAGAACCGGATGGAGCAAGAAGTAGAAAAGGGATGGTGACGCCTCCTTTGGTGAGATCTGAGGGGTGATGCTTCTTCTTTCGAAGTTACTGCAGAAGAGGGAGAGCCCACTCGCTCATCAAATGTTCCAGCTCGAGTTTCCTGTAATATACCTTCAACAAAATGCAAAGGGGATTAAAAGCACCTGTGTGGAATGATAAGAAGATAAGCAGTATTATAGATCCATACAAGAAATCATATAAAACTTAGTAATCTAATATATTCCACAATAAGAAGTAACCTAACAAGAATCACTTTCTATTCTTACCGAAATGTAAATTTCCTTACGAAGACAAGTAATATTGCAAAATATGAAAGGAGTTGATATAGATTACCTCAATGATTTAGCATAAAGACAACATCAACCAAACATCTATGGATCCCACATGGAAATTGCCTCCAAAGCATCTTATTAAAAAGCCTAGCAGACTTCTGAACTCTAAAGAATGAACAAGTATACTTGTTCTACTTCGTCGGCTTGCTTGAAAAATGATGCTTCTTCTTTCGAAGTTACTGCAGAAGAGGGAGAGCCCACTCACTCATCAAATGTTCCAACTCGAGTTTCCTGTAATATACCTTCAACAAAATGCAAAGGGGATTAAAAGCACCTGTGTGAAATGATAAGAAGATAAGCAGTATTATAGATCCATACAAGAAATCATATAAAACTTAGTAATCTAATATTTTCCACAATAAGAAGTAACCTAACAAGAATCACTTTCTATTCTTACCGAAATGTAAATTTCCTTACGAAGACAAGTAATATTGCAAAATATGAAAGGAGTTGATATAGATTACCTCAATGATTTAGCATAAAGACAACATCAACCAAACATCTATGGATCCCACATGGAAATTGCCTCCAAAGCCTTTTATTAAAAAGCCTGGCAGACTTCTGGACTCTAAAGAATGAACAAGTATACTTGTTCTACTTCGTCGGCTTGCTTGAAAAATCCACCAAGTACAACTTAGGTGGCAACAGGTTCAAGGCTCCAAATCTACAAAATAAAACCTAGCCATAAATGGGCCCTATAAGCCAATTCATCCAATCTTCCAACCCTGAAAGTTCCAAATAGGTGACCAATTATATAGTGATACATTTTGGATCAACCTAAGTTGCTTGTAGAGGGAGCGGTTCACATGTGGGACTATCTTATTATAGAGGTTGCATGTAGTGGTGGACTAGGAACATTATTGCATTGTTGGCCTCCTTCACCTTTCATATAAATAGAGGGAGGAGATAGTAATTAATTCATACTTGATCTTGTAGATTTTTTCATCACTCACTCGTATTAGAGACATGAGTGGAGAGCACTAGTCTATCTGTAATAAACAAAATATATAATATATAAATATAAATAAATATTAACAGTTAATCAATAATTAATATTCAATAAACTAATATGCATGAAGATACACCTTCCTTATGAAAGGTCATGTCTCTTTACGAAAGGCCACCCCTACGTAGGTATATATACAGGCCCTCATTCTCATTATAATCATCTCATTATTTGCAATCAATATATATTTTCCTATATGGATTTATGTTCTTTGTCTTATTTACAATGGATATTTGTTTAGAAACAAGCTTGTTCGTTTCACTATGTCTCTATGTACTCTGCATTATATTATCACTCTTTTTTGTAATGTTAGAGTTCTTGGAGAAGTTCAAGGGTAATTCTAGGGTTAGGGTTTCACCCTTAAGGAGGCAAGGAAGATAGGGTTTGTGAGAAACATTGGAGGGTAAAAGAAACATTGTTTTTATAACTCTTGTGAAAGAAGACAAGGATTTTGAAAACCCTAGTGCTATTTGTTATTTGTTGTTGAAGAGGAGAAAAGGAGGAGACCCCTTGCACATCTATGGGATGCAAGTGTAGGAGCTAAGGATCTTTGATGAAGAAAACAACGTTGGTTAGAAGTGATTCCTAGCTAGGAAAAGTTGGTGGCTAGGGTTTTCATGGTTTACCTAGCTAGGGTTTGGAGAGATTGAGATTGTACCATCATGTGATAAGTTGTGAGTATGTACATATACTTCATCTCTTATATATTAATGAAGTGTTTCAGTTGTCCAATTATTGTTTAGTTGCATATTTTATTTTAAACGTGTCTTGTCTTATTGATTGGGTAATTTCCAACAAGAAGTAACCTAACAAGAATCACTTCCTATTCTTACCAAAATGTAAATTTCCTTATGAAGACAAGTAATCCCAACAATTGCAAAATATGAAAGGAGTTGATATAGATTACCTCAATGATTTAGCATAAAGACAACATCAACCAAACATCTATGGATCCCACATGGAAATTAGCTCCACCAATCATTAAATATTAAATGGTATAGGAATCCACTATATAACAAAACTTAAATGGGACATACATACGAGGGGCCCATTCCTTAATACTCGCACCCATGCTCACAATTTGGAAATAGCTTGACAGCACCCTCTTAATATAACCTTCCAAAACCTTGTTTTAAAACCAAACCTATAATGCCTTTGAGTGGATGAATAAATTGCTTCCTTCATGGGACCCCTTTGCCATGTCATTTTAATATAAAACAAATTGAATTTTGACTTATTCAAATTTGTCCTTTTGTGCCAATTTGTCCAAACTTAGCATTAAAATGCCATCTAGATGCATTTTTAGCCAAATAATGCCTCACGGGGTGTTTCGATTGCCCGACTGAAGTGGAAAGTGGTCCTTGGGGTAAAGAGTATGCTTTGAGTGTCAAAACAAGCATCCCCATGTCAGAGACAAACTCCGTATCTGACTTCTATCACATTTTGAAAATTTCTAATTAAACCATTAAAAAATGGCTTAAAAACGGAGAAAATTTATTTTTCTCGGAATCCGACGAAACTCTAGGGGGACCTAGTACATGTCCATATGACTCAAAATGAATGCCTATCATGTTGAAAAACACTGACACGAGGGCTCTAATAACCTCCTAAGGCCAAAACACCAAGACGACTACCCCAACTTTGGAGGTGTGAGTGAAAAACTCAAAAACATTTAGTAGTTTGTTCAACAACCAATAATAACCAAGGGAAGAAACACTCTGGGCTAGTCGGCTTGATGCTCAAGTCTGGAAAGCCGAGCCTTTTATAAAAAATTAAATGCTAGGACATTAGGGGGTTGTTGCTGCTGCAACTATTATCCCCAAAAAAATTTACTTTTTAGGGCCCCCTAGTCTTTTAGTTTAGAAAAGCTTTGAAAGTCTATCTTTACCTTGCGAGAATTGCTTCATGACTTAGTTTTTTGCAAAAGAAAAGCTTCTTTTTTGCTACCCGATGCATCAGATGAATTCATGAAGTTCATCCAACGTATCAGAACGGGTTGTTCGAAGGCTTGCCAATTCATTGTGTCTTACGCTTCCGAAAAGTCTTGAAAAAAGTTTCCCTATACATCGGATGTACCTTGGTCTATGGTATCGGAAAACCTTTTTCGACGTTTCCCAGCCGATTATCAAAAGCCCTTCCGACACATTGGGTCATTTTTGTTGTTTCATTTTTCGATGGCCGCAGAGGAGTTCGTTTTTTCTCACCCACCGTTTCGGTTGTTGGTTTCTGAGTTTTCCGAAAGCCTAATGAAGTTTTCCTTGCTGATTGGTCTTTTAAAGCCTTTTACCTGTCTCGGCAGATTAGTTTTTAACCGCCCGATTGACGTCAAGCCCGTTCTTTTCTTCCATCCGAAACGCTCGCAGTCGCTCACAGGATTAGTTCCGATATGATTTTGGCACTAACAGGGTTTCCCACCCGAGGCCTTTTTATTATGCTCACCCTTGTTTAAGCCTATTTAAGCCCACAAGGGCATATTTCACGGTTATTGTTGGTCGTTTGGAGTCTGCGGAGCTGTCAGTTGACTAAGCAAGTTTAGCCAGCAGAGATCACGCTTTTTTTCCAGGTCATATCAGCAATACAAGTAGGATCTCACTCATTACTTGTCCTGTTACTTGGCAGGTTTTATGGAACAGCTTGGTAGGGTTAGGTTTGGTCTCTTTTCAGGGGAGGTTATTTAAACGTTGGGGTCGATATTATTGTGAAGCGTTGCTCTTGTTTGGTTAGCCAGGGCCGTCGTTTCTTTTACCTACCCCAGTCATTGTTTGCCTAGATCCTGCCATGAAAACTTTCCTAATAGTCGTTGGTAGAAGGAGGGCAGTGGGCAGACAAGCGTTTCACCATCTGCACCACTCCCTCATTTCATTAATCAAATTGTGGTGAGATTGTGGCCGTTGGCCAGTCGAAATAGGCGTTTTTCCGGAATGCCATGGGAGGGATTTCCATTTAGGGTGAAAACCCTGGTTATCCATGACGTTTTTCTTCCCAGGGCATCTCCGAATTGTTCCTTTCTCGTCGACAGTGTTGACGTTGGTATGCTCAAGGAAATGTGTTACCGTGGTGAGAGCCTAAGGACCGGTGTAGCAGAGTACCTGCCTGTGACCCTTGTCCAGCCTGCCCCTAGAAAGCTTTAAGCATGTTGTGTGTTTTCCTTTTCAAAAGAGCACGTTTAGGGTAGACACAGGAGTTTAGTCATTATGCATCATGATGATTCGGTAAAGAAATTTCTGGTTAAAATCGGTTTTTGTTTAGTGTAGAGTTTATCAAATTGCAGTTATATGTTTGGAATAGATTGAATCTAACATGTTGTTGTATGATCAAAACAGTCTCGTCATTCATATAGCAACATGCCTCGGAAACAGAAGAAGAAGGTGCAAGCTGCGGACGAAGATCCAAAGATAGAGATCATAACCCGAGTTGAAGTTATATATGAAGATACCAAAGCTGTCACGGGTATCGAACCTAAATACAAGTGGGGGCAAATCTACCGAATGATCACCAATCGAAGCGTCCCAGATGCAGGATTGGAAGATTTACCAATATATGCCAATATAGAGAGGTCAGCAATCATGAAGGTTGCCACGCGTCCAGAACTTTTTCCATGTTCAGAAGTAATAGGTTGGATCCTCTCGAGGGCTGATGTAACAAAAATGATTTTGTCTAACACTGAAGGACAGGGTTATGCTGCTTATAGCCCAGCTTATATAGCTCAGGCCTATAAGCTACCCACGCCCCAGACTTATCTAACTAAAGGATGGTTAAAGGACCTTAATCTAGATGTGTTGGACAATGTCAAAAGAATGATGGTTCCCGGAAAAAAAATTCGTACAAGGCCTCCCGGGGAATATGAAACTGCGAACCTTCGCACTCCGTATAGATTGATAGCATTGATGTTGAACAAAATCTTTGGAAGAGCAAATGGAAAGAATTACAAACTGAGCTGGGTACCCGTAATCTTCTTTGTGGCCACTCAAGGCACCATTTTTAACTGGGCCAATATAGTGTCTGACAGTTTGTCCTCATGCATAAGTGCAGCACTCGGAGGAGTCTCGCAAAAGAAATCAGAGTTCTATATGAGCTCATTTCTGATCGATTGTATTTTGTGCACACAGTCGTTCCCAGCTCTGTAGTGCCAATGGGATAAGGCCAAGACTTCTGTCTATGCTGCATATCAGTTGTTGTGGGCACACAAATATTTCAATCACTATAAGAGTATTTGTGAAGACTTCATAATGCCACTATACAGATTAATCTTCTTCGTTGAGTTTTATTGCATGTCTGAAGAAACCTTGAAGATTGTACAAGATAATGGTCATTATTACCTGACAGAGGAAGGTCTATATCTGAGGATGTTTGGCGGAACGAGGGCCCCTTCTCTTTTGCCAAAATACGCTACGAATTATGTTATTCACGAGGAAGTAGTGAGGCAACTTTACATTGATGGGGTTGGTAATTTCCTGTTTGAACAAAAGAAGGTTGTATACCCCCCAGTCCCATTTACATAGGAAGTTATAAGTTCTCCATAGTGAAGAGTGCACCAGAGTTTGTAAAGGAGTTAGAGTACTTCCATTTTGGAGAGATAAGTTTTCACAGGAATGATTATGAAGATAAAGTTGCTAATTATTGTGCTCCAGCAGGAGTACATTTTGAGTACGCAAACGACTGGGATAAAAATGAGGAAATACTCCGCAATGCTCGAAATATGACAGCCCTCAGGAAAAGATTTAAGCAAAAGATAACGACCATAGGTGGAAAGGGAAAAGCTATTGAGCAGCAGAAGAAACAAGAGGAGGAAGCTGCTAAGAAAAGGTAAGAGGAGGCACTCAGAATATCACAAGAAGCAAAACAATGGTTAACAGAAGAAGAAGCTGAGACAAGGAGAGCCAAAGAATCAAGAAGAAGAGTCCCAGAAAAAGCAAGAAGAGGATGAAAGGTTGAGACTGGAAGCAACTGAAAAAGAAAGGGACTAGGCAGAAAGAGCAACTGAAGAGTTACAGAGAAAAAAATAGGAAGAATAAGATCGTGCAAATTTGGGGCAGACTCAATCTTATGATGATCTGCTGGGTTCATTTGTTCCATCTAGCAGCACAGCCTTAGGGGATTCAGCTCCGACATTAGGGATTGAACTAATCCCTTTTATCCCATCCCAAGAGCAGGAGGTGGTCGATTTAAATACCATTTTTTATGACAAGAATAAGAAAAGAATTGTCATGAGGACTGAGAAGAAAGTGGACACCGAGGAAAAGCAGGGAGTCATGATGACTAAGAAAACAATTGTTCACGGGACTGACAAAGATCCAAGACTTATGGCAAGGGAAGGTGTAGCCTCAACCCTTTCTAATGAAGATAATGCTGATAAAATTATGAGTAATCTAGAACAATATAAGAAGAAGGTTGTTCAAATGAAGGAAACTCTGAAGTAAGAAAGAGGCGAGGGACAAAGTCTGAAGAGGAAGCATAAAGATATTCTCAGTGAGATTGAGAAGTCAAAGGAGGCATGCCAAACTCTACAATCTGACAAGGATGCCCTGGTATTATCAATAAGTATTATTGAAGGATAGAGGAAAGACCTCGAGTAGCAGGTTGTGGAAGCAGTACAGAAAGGAGATACAGCGAGCAAAAGAGTAGAGGAGCTGGAAGCTCAGAACCTTTTACTTAGAGAACAACTGCAAGTGGCGAAGGAGAAACAGATGGACATCACTCCATTCTGGAATCAAGCCTCGATGCTGCAAAAAGAGATAAATCAGGTTTTGTTGAGCCTTGCAGGGGAGATGTATAGAGTTAAACAAATTGAGGTCAGATTAAAAGAGCTAGAACTCAACTCATCAGAATTCCGGAGAAGATTATCGGATGTGGTAGAGCTTGTAAAAAATCAGTTAGCATCGATAGGAACCCATTCAACCTTTCCAGCTAACATGCCTTAGAAATCTGCAGGAAATCTTAAGATGGAGGTAGCCATACTTAATTTTGGGTATAGAAGAGCAGTCAGATTAAACACAGCCATTGAGAAAACTATTGAAAGGTGTGCTGAATTTTACAAAGGCATACATCTGGTTCACAATCAATGCATGATTCTAACAGGCTCCCCGGATCAAGTTTTCCCAATCAGGGAAGAACATCTGAAGAACTTGCAAGAGAGGCTACAAAAGGGAGAAGAAAGCATATCCAAGCTTGAAGCTGTTAGTGAGGAAGACATCAAGATTTGGATTATACAAGCATCAAGCTACAAACTCTTATTGGAAGAATCTTTGAGTCAAAGTACACCCAAGGTGAAGGAAATCGAGTTTTAGTTATCAAAGCATGAGGTGGTAGTTCGTGTATTGGAACCTACAGAATACCAGGTCATCAGTGAACAAGCACAAGCTTGGAGCGTTTTTGTGAAGACACCAACTGGGCCCACTTAGTTTTGTCTTATTCACAAATTGAGGATTATTTAATATTTTGTATTTATTCCTTTCTAAGTGCATGCACTAAAGGACGAAATTTTGTAAAGGAAGAATCGAGGAAGCCCAAAAGGTTGGGGGGCAACTCAGGAGTCATTTTGTTTTTTGTATAAATAGAGGTAAAGTAGATGTTAGAAGGACTTTTCCAAGCTATCTTTTGTGAAGTTTATTGTAAGAACTATTTCCTTTTATAATAAAGAAAGCCATATTTTATGTTGGAGAAGGGGCTGTGAAGTTTCAAATGCATGTTGTAGATTGGTTGAATGTCGAATTATTTTTGTTTCAACTTATTCTACGAATTGTGAGATCGTTCTGACTTATGAATTACTTCCATGTTATGAATGATTTTATGTTATTTTTATGAAACTCATGTAGTATATTGAGTAATGAATGTTTTAACTAACAATGAGCCATCTCTCTATTTATCTTTCTACGTGTATTCATGGATTTTGAATTATGAACAGCTATCTGCAATATTCTTTATGCATGTTTTACAGTACATTACTCATCATTAAATATAATCTTGCTCCCTAGGGATATGTTAGATAGAATTAGCTAGCTTAGCATAGTTGTCATTTGTTTGTGATTTAGAAGCAAAAGGGGTAATAAGACGAGAGGTAAGAACCTGCACATCACATTGTGAACTCTTTGTTGTCTCTATCGTTTGCACTTAGACTAGGCACTTGCATATCATATATAAAATAAAACTAAAAAATATACTTAAACGGTGGACCGGGCCGCAACCGGTAAAAGCGAGCTTAAACCGTTACCTGACCTACGGTAGTCGGACCGTAAACCGGATGGATTCCCCATATCAAACAATAACGAGCTAATTGGGAACATTTATTGGGGAGAATCCCTACTGTTGTTACCTAAGATTTTCCAGGCCTCAACAGGGGTATGAGCATGTGTTACAAAAAAAATCCGAACAGACTCAGAAAAACCCTGTCGGATTTCTGAACTCTGAAGAATGAACAAGTATACTTGTTCCACTTCGCCGACTGGCTTGAAAAATCCACCAAGTACTACTTAGGTGGTAACATCCCGGTCCAACTGCGGGACGTGTGCTCGATCTGGTCATAGGGCAAGGAGAGGATACGAAAACCCCAGCATCTTTGATTTATATACTCTGTAAAAACATCTCAACCTGACAAGAAAACCTTAGTGGCACAAATTTTATGTAAAAACCAAATGAATCATAAGTTGCATTTATTCAAGAATGTGGAAAGCAAAAACTTAACCAAATAAAAGGTTATTTATTTCTAAGTACATAAAGGAAATGCAAAAAGTAAATGCTCACTTTTAGGAGCTTATTTTCCTACTCTAAGCATATCATAATCACAATGTTAAGTAAAATGAAAAATCCAATGTAACCACCTTAGCATTTGATCAAAATTTAAAATTCTTCTCTTGTGTTTGGTTACCAGCCAAAACAAGGATATTTTTAATAGAAAATGCAAACCTGCGCGGATATTCAGGAGGGGCGGGCTGGACGGGAAATCATAGGCATTTAAAACTTCATCAAACTGCCTTCCAAACTGGCATGTGCTACTACTGGCTTCCTCTATCCAAACCTGGATAGGGATAATGTAGATATCTATATGATGAGGAAGATCAACAACTCCATCATACATATCAAAAGGGCTTATCGGTTGATAACTCTCTGTGTAAGCCCCGGGCTGCTCCAAATCATGAGGAACCTTTGAATGTGAAGATGTAGGCTGAGACTGACATTCCATTGGCTGAATCAAATCTGACTCTTCAATCCACTGCTTCTCCAGGTCTTCACTGGTAACACTTGTGTGTGATTCTGAATGATCATATGAGAAATCTACATGATTCTCTTCCATACCAAGATCTCCAAAGGTCTCCAAATCGACACTCCCTTCTCTCAATACATCAAAAATGGGCTCTTTAATGTATGTCGAATAATCATCATCCATACCTTTGTCAAATATGGGGGAATCCTTATCCATGGCATCACATTCCTGAATACACCCATCCTCATGTTCACTTAATTCTTCTTCAGAATATCTGGTTTCAAAAATGTTACAAGGGAATGAACTTTCCAAATTCTCATCACCATGAGGAGAACATAGAGTGTCATCATACACCATATAGACCTCATCATAATTATCTTTATAAGTTTCTGTGATGGTTTCTTCTTGAGGTAAATTTGGAATACACATGTGATCACCCTTAAGGAGGCAAGGAAGACGCAAGGAAGATAGGGTTTGTGAGAAACCTTGGAGGGTAAACGAAACATTGTATTTATAGCTCTTGTGAAAGAAGACAAGGATTTTGAAAACCCTAGTGTGAGGACCCTGCAGCAAACAAGTAATCAAAACACACGATATAGCAGCAGAACTCAAAATCACTTTTATATTAATCGCAAGCCACTTCGAGGGGGAAACCTCCTTTGAGCAAGCTCAATACAAAATAACTTCACGGTGCCTTCCTTGGCCTCAACACACACTTATATACCAAAAATAGGCATCAATACTATGGGTCAAAACCATGGGCCAATATAAACTATGGGCGTCAATACTATGGGTCAAAACCATGGGCCAATATAAACTATGGATCAACAAATACTACAGGCGGCTTACAAAGCATATGCGCCTCACAACAATAACACAAACTATGGATCAACAATTACTATGGGACGACTTACAAAGCATATGCGTCCAACAACAATATACTAACATAGTAAAGAGAGGGATTGACATGGGTTCCTAACATCCCCTCCCCCTTAGAAAAAGCTTTGTCCTCAAAGCTTTAGATGTGGAAATTGTCGCTGTATCTGGAGGAGTGGTTCCCACGTAGCATCCTCGGGCTGCATTCTATGCCATTGAATTAAGACCTCTGTGATAGAGCGAGAGCGAAGCTGGCGAGTGCACTGATTGAGGACAGCCTCCGGCTCCAAAAAGATAGATCCTTCATTATCCAGTTCTGGTAAAATAGTTTGGCCTTTGATGTTGGTGCCAAGAACTTTCTTCAGACAAGAGACATGAAATACTGGATGAATGCGGGAAGAAGGCGGAAGTTCCAATTTAGAAGCAACAGACCCAATCTTCTGAAGAATCCTATATGGCCCATAGAACTTTGGAGCGAGCTGATGACGCCCTTTGAGTTTTAGTGAGGATTGCTTGTAAGGCTGGAGACGAAGAAAAACCATATCACCGGCTTCAAAAATGCGCTCAGAACGGTGTTGATCAGCTTGTTGCTTCATGCGATTTCCTGCCATGTGAAGGTTTTCGCGCAAAATGCGAAGGACCACGTCAACTGCCTGAACTGGAGAACTGCTGGGGGTGTAAGGAAGAAGAATTGGCGGTGCCTGAACATAAACTGCTTCATATGGAGTCATTTTAGAGGCAGTGCGGTAAGAGGTATTGTACCACCATTCAGCGAGAGGGAGCCACTTTGCCCACTGATGTTGTTGCTCAGAGGAGAAGCAACGAAGATAAGGTTCCAAGCATTTACTGATAATTTCAGTCTGACCATCCGTTTGGGGGTGATAACCTGAACGCATCTTCAGTTTGGTGCCAGTGTGGTGAAAGAGTTCTGTCCAAAAATGACTGGTGAAAGTCGCATCACGATCCGAGACAATGGAAGAAGGCATTCTATGAAGACGAAAGATTTGGTCCAGGAAAATTTGAGCAACGGAAGAGGCTGTATAGGGATGGCTGAGAGCACAAAAATGACTATATTTGGAGAGGCGATGAACCACAACCAAAATCACAGTCTTCCCTCCAGATTTATGGAGCCCGTCAATGAAATCCATAGAAATATCTGTCCATATCTGGGGAGGTATGGGCAAGGGCTCGAGCAATCCCGAAAGGGGTGTTGTTTCACCCTTATTGCGCTGGCAGGTATCACCTTCAACCACCATCTGTTGAATTGTCCTTTTCATGCCCTGCCAAAAGAAGTTGCGCCATGCCCGTTCATACGTTTTGAGAAAACCAGAGTGCTCCGCTGACGGAGAAGCATGGAGTTCATAGAAGATAGCTTGTTGAAGAGCTGTGTTCTGGGGAAGCATCAGACGACCCTTGTATCGCAACCAATTTGGAACAGGCGTAGAAAGAGCGGAAAGAGAACCTTGGTCATCAAATGTGCGAGAAAGGGCATCCGTCACAAGATTGTCCTTACCCTTCTTATAAGTGATCTCATAGTCATAACCCATGAGGTTGCTAACCCATTTCTGTTGTGCTGGGGAGGATACGCGCTATTCTAGGAAATATTTCAGACTCTGGTGATCAGTCTGGATGCAGAAATGAGTCCCTGAGAGGTAGGGTCGCCACTTTTGTACTGCATGCAAAATGGCCATCATTTCCTTCTCATATGTAGAGGCAGCTAAATTCTTACCGGAAAGGGCTTTGCGGGTGAACACAATGGGGTGTTCATCTTGAAGGAGAACAGCACCAAGTCCATTGCCGCAAGCATCACTCTCAATAGTGAAGGGCTTGGAAAAATCGGGCATAGCTAGAATGGGTGTAGTACACATAGCTTGTTTCAGCTTGTCAAATGCACGCTCAGTAACATGTGTCCATGTAAAAGCATCATTTTTCAACAGCGTAGTTAACGGAGCTGCAAGCTTCCCATAATCCTTGACAAACTTGCGGTAGTAGCCAGTCAACCCCAAAAAACCACGAAGGCTCTGGAGTGTCTTAGGAGGTGGCCAATTGTTCATGACA